>UELV01135772.1:0-16471 GCA_900490015.1 Megastigmus stigmatizans | reverse complement strand
GCCTATTTCAACCGGCACTTACCGCTGCAGCCATCTATCGAAAAACGGCGGAAGCAAAGTTGTACACCTAATAACATCACAGATCACTTCCCAACCAGCACAAAGGGATCCAAGTAGATACTGGTCCTGCAAGACCTGTTCATCCGCTGGGTTGAATGCGGACCCATAAGGAAGGCGAAAGCTAAGACCATCATCAAAGAACCATTGCTCGGAGTACGCGAAATTACCCGAACTAATGTTCGTTTTGAACACTGTAGCCCAGTGTTCCATTGAGACTATTCCAGCATTACTCAATTTTGGCAGTTAACCCCGTCAGCCGGCCGAGGGAACCGTAAAAGGACGCGATCGGCTGTAGTGTCCCGTAAATGAGGGAGTTATATGGTCCAGTCTCCGATCATCTCTTTTTCTTTAGCAGTCGATCGTCCGACCATCTTATCACCTACGTGGAATTGCACGAGATTAAATATCGTCCAGCGGTCTGAATATGTCTGAGACCTGGAAAACAACGTACACAACGAATGAAGAACCAAAAACAAAGACAATAATATACATTACCCTCTCACCAGCAAAGGGTCACTCTCTGTTGAGCATCCAGCTGTAAAAATGTGTGGCAATAAAAAGTATTTCAATCTACATACCTTATTTATTTTGGTGTTTGTGAGTGGGTTCTGCGATCTGGCTCTTCAACTACCACTAACATAATAACCACGTCCGCGATAGGCCCCGCCAAAAAAACTGAGCCCCGTCCAGAAGAGGGAAACTCCAACGGCGCCTGCGGAGAAACCGGAATGCCGCGAATCCTGTCAACCTCCAAGTGCAAAGAAATAACCAATAACTACTAAAGCTAACGCATCACCGCTGAAAAACCGTGAACTACCAGATTAAAGCTATATTATTGATAATATAGACAAAAAATAACGTGATATGATACTACAACTAAAATAAATTAAAAATTATATTAACATGCAAATTATGGTACATAATAAAATTTTGTATTAATTAGAGTTTCCCATTTCCGCTTATTAGAGGCCACTGGACACTCCAGAGATGGTTATCATTACACATTAACCTACTCTAATAATTTTCATACTTAAAAATGAAACACAATATCTATGAAACAAATGCTTATATGATTTTATATTAAAGCAAAATACAGAATAAGAAAATTTAGTAACTGAATTATTAAAACATTATTAAAACTCTTTTAATTCAATTTTACTTAAAGGTGTTTTGGCTGTGCAATCACTGCAATCAGTTAACGATTTTCGTAGTTTAAATAATCAAATACTTAAATTAATTTATGTTTTGACAATTCAAGTAAGTCGGTTCATAAACAAGAAAGTTATATTAGTATTTAAAATTGAAATTGCAAAAATGTCCAATAGTGCCAAGCTTGGCTTATACTGTACGTTTCGTAATTCTAAAGCGGTCCCGAAACTTGTAAATAAGAACTTATATTATTATTTTAAAATAATTAGAATATTCATCAAAAAATTTGAAATAACGATGTCTAAAAGCTATTACACTGAAATACTATATAAAAATGTAACTAAAATTTTGATTTCTAAATTTCGTTCTTATTTTCAATTCTCTGGTTCGATTTAAAACTACTAAACACATAATATAAGCCTTCAAAATTGAAAATCAGTTAGCTAAGAAGATTGGGGCATTTTCGAAAATATTGGCGAGATTTCGGACAAAATTAAGAATTTAAGAAATTAAAACTAACATAACTTTCTTCTTAATTAATCAATTTTATATTTTCAAAGCGTAAATTGTTGTATTGATAATTCTGAACTGATTAACAGAAAAGTTAGAAATTAATTTTACAAATTCAATAATTCGCACAAAATTTGAATTATTAACTTTTTACAGCAATTGTATAGCCAGAACATCCTAAATTCATTTATTTATAAATATTAGTTACTAGAAGAATGGTATAAAATAGAACATATATTTATGAATTCTGTAATACTAAATTAAAATAATTATTATTTACTATTTGAATTGAAAGTAATATATTACAATTCATAGTACCAAACTAACCTCAATGTCCGGTTTAAGAAGTCTTAATGCCGCTTGCGAAGCATAATGTGCAGCGAGTATAACATCAGCTTTCCGACCATTAATTTTCGTTTCAAGTGATGATTGAATAACAATAGTATGTGCCACTACTGCAATAAACCCATCGATATGTGCTCCTAAATCACTAACAGAAAAGGAATAACTTATATTTTTATATCTTCATTGCTCACATTGTTGAAATTGTTAAGGAAACAATTGAACTTTAATGTACCATTATTACACTAAATGTAATAATGCTGTATAAATGTTCAATTGTTCAATTGTTGTTAAAATTGAAAAAAAAAAACGTAATTTTCATCGTTTCATAAATTAGTTTTCACAAAAACAAAGATTTTGACAAAATACTTAGGGATAAGGCGGTTTCAACCCTACCACAGGGTAGTATCATTTGTAGGCCTGTGTTATCTTTAGTAATAGTACTTTTCGACACTGGTGAGTAAGTTGGCTTTTTTAAGGGGGTATGGGACGTCACGTGGGCTATTAATCATTTCACCAACCAGTCTCGAACAATATTTATACTACGAGAGCCTAAAAATCATTTTTAGGTTACAGTGGTATAATAGTGTCTTATACCATTACGTCCGTATAGCATATGCTATTTGTTAACACACCGGTTGCAAAATCAGAGTTTTTGTTACGTCCAGAAGGAACGTTAATAATTATAATTATATGTATATATAATTAATGTGGTTTCGGCTATCATCTCAATTTCATACGTTTATGTATCAAAATGTTTAACGTAAGATTGGGTTAGAATTAAGTCAGAGTTTTATATTTAAAACGATTAAGTTTATTAAATAGAGAGAGATTACACATACTTGACGTGTCTATTCTAGGGACTCTGCTTGGGATCGGCTCAATTAACTCGATCTGTCGTTGATTAAAGTTCGTAAATGACTGACTAACGTCACTGTCTGAATTAGGCAGGATAGTTCGGTTTCTGCTGAAAATCCAGAGAGAAGTAAAGAAAATATGTGTATCAAAGTCCGTCGGGTGATGACAGGTGAGCGTGTGAAGCAATCAGTTGCGTCCGTAGCTGATATGAAAGTCACGCGCGAAAAAAGTGTGTAGTTTAAGTATATGTGTGGTATAGTCGACCTTTGGAGAATGCAGTCTATGTGCTTTTGGCAAAGCTAAAGAAACGTTTCGACAGAAGTGGATGGATTTTATTGTAAAGTAAAATTGAGGAATTAGTGCAGAAGTTTCGAGACGTAACCCTCTTTATATTTTTTTTCTGGGTCGAAAAACACTAGATTTATGCCCATTTTCCGAAACAGGCGCAAAACACGTTTCGAAAACGGAGCTAATCGAGTACCTTGCATACAACAGTATATTATGCTACAGAAGTGCAAAACAGGTGGACGTAGCGAACTCGGGCGAAAAGCATCCCATACGCTAAAAAGCCAACTTACCAACAACTGCGCTCAGAAAACAGTCATGAAAAGTCAAATTTCCGCATCAAAATCAAAGCATCTATTTTACGCCTACTTCAGAAGAGGGAGAGCATCTAGTGTTTTGCACCCGGAAACAGGCATGAAAAGTCAAATTTCAAGTCCGAAGTGTTAAAAATTGACGTAAATTTATATAAATCTCATTTGGTCTTTCTGATCCTCTCCTTGCCAATTAAATCCAAATAGAAATTAAAATTCACCTTGGAACCACTGGGAATTTATCTCACATTTCCGAACTTCTTCCTGATGAATTTTATAGATGAATATTGCAAGATAATTTTCTAAAGAATGAGAGAATCTCATTAAGAAATATAAAATATCTTGCATCTTTATTAGATATATATATATGCGAATGTGTATATGTGCGTGATTCTGGGATTCTTAAAAGATTGTTCACAACGGTTGGGTTTTTGCAAAATGAAAGTTGTGTCAATTATATAATAAACTAAAACCTCACAACCCCCGACCCCAATGATGTTCACCTGCGGCGTCCGCTTCTATTTCCGGTCGCTATTATGTATTAAGACACGAAAATGTTATTAAAGAATTATTGTGATACGCACCAGAATATACTAAAAAATGAAAATCCATCTAGTTTTTTTTCTGGGATCTCCCAGAAAGACGCTGTGCGCGCCGTGTTCTTCTTTTATAAATGTGGCGGTCGCGCAAGCAAAGGGAGATACGGAAAGGGGGGTCGGTGAGAAACACAAGAAATAGTTTTGTTTCCGTATAAAATCCAGTTAATTTATTGTATTTAAATTCCTGAACTCTCTACCACTGAATTTGTGCTGCAAAAGGTCGCGCTCGAAAATACACGAGCACTCAGGCCAACGGTGTCGTTCGCTGCCAGAGCCAGTCTGTCTTGACGCGGCAAACCTCACACGGCGTTCGCGCGCGAGCGGAAAAAGATGGCGCCACCGTATCCGGTATAGAGGCTTAGGTGGAAAAGACGCAACAGCCATCGCGGCTTGAACATACCACCCACCTCGTGAGAATGTGTGTTCTACGATCGAAAATCAAAATTAATGACGCGAGTGCTACATCCGCGAAGCGATTACAACCAATAACTGGCCCGTGATACGTTAACTAAAAAAATACAAAGCTATTGCAAAAGGTTTTCTTAAAGCGGTGCTAAACTAAGCCCTAAGCTAAATAATTACATTTTATTGCGCTCATGGCGTCTATCAGTTTGATCTTCGTCCGGATGGACCGATGAAAACTTCCCGCCCGCCATGATGTCCGTAGTTTGCAGTAATGGATACAAGTGGCATACCAATCAGGAAGTGCTCTGGTGTTAATGCGACCAGATCCGAGGCGTCTGAGCTCAGCGCACTTAAGGGTCGCGAGTACAGGCAAGCCTCAATTTGAGTAAGAACCGTCGATAATTCTTCATACTTAAGTTTGAAATCTTCAATGACGCGGTACAAGTGTTTTTTGAACGCCTTGACGTTTGCCTTCCAGATACCTCAAAAGTTGGGAGCTCGTGGTGGAATAAACTTCCATTCTACGCAATCTCGTGCAACAGCAGCGACAATTTCTTTTCCAAGAGCTGAAGTGGAACGGAACAAGTTCTGCAGTTCAGCGTCATTTACTCTAAATGTGGTCCCGTTATCACTATAAATGACGTTACATAGGCCACGGCGAGCCGTGAAGCGCCGAAAAGCTGCAAGAAATGCCGAAGTTGTGAGGTTTGAGACTAATTCCCTAATATATAGCCTTCACTGCTAAACAGACGATTACCGTTACATAACCTTTGAAGGCTTTCTGCCCTCGACCTCCAGACGCCTTGATTCAGAAGGGTCCAGCAAAATCGATACCTGTGTGCGAAAAGGGCCTTGCTGGTCTTGATCGAACAGCTGGTAATGGAGCCATCTGTTGTTCCTGGGTTGCAGCTTGGTGTCTAACGCACGTTATACATTGTCGAATTACGCTTCGGATGGTGTTTCCAGCAAAATCCAAAATTGCTGGGCAAGGTGACATTGCACCAAGGTCGGTCCTCCATGAAGAGTCACGAGATGACCTTTTCTTATAATCAAGATTGTGACATGATGCTTCTTGGGGAGGATGATTGAATGCTTTTCAGATTCCAATAGAAACGGTAGTAACTTGCGTAATGGGCTTTGACTACTAATTCTTCCTTTGATTTGCAAGTCTTTCGGGTCTTCTAGGAATGCATCCCTTTGTACTAACTTAAGTAGTGTAGTGCATCCAAGTGAAAGCTCGAGTGCCGATAAATAAGCGACTCTTCTTTTCTCGACTGGCAATTTTGCGTTTAGACGCCAGCGATGGCAATAAGCTAGAATTCCAGTGAGTTTATCAATAGATGAAAAACGCTGTATCCATTCTGATGACTCGGACGAGATTTGAGGGACCCAGATTTCACAAGCATCTTTACGTCGAGCTTCCAGATTCGTGGAACTTGGGAGTGACATTTTACTAGGCCAGTCGGCTTCATTCAGGGTTAGCCAGCTGGATCCGTGCCACCAAACTGCCGAATCGCGCAGTTGCTCGGGTGTGCAACCTCTTGTAGCTAGATCCACTGGGTTATCTGCTGATTTTACGTGCTTCCAGCTAGCGGAAGGAGTAGATATCACAATATCGCTTACTCGGTTCGCCACAAATGCCTTCCATTTGGATGGGTGAGCCCGAAACCAGTTGAGTACCACCGTTGAGTCCGACCAGCAGTGTATCTGAGCCGGTTAATTATCAAATTTTGGCAGAATATGCGATATCAGGCGAGACAGCAACACTGCTCCACGAAGTTCAAGTTTGGGTAGGCTAATTACCTTGATTGGGGCCACCTTTGACTTGGCCATTAGTAACCTTCACGGTACTTCACGGAAGATACGACGAATATGGTAGCCGCAAAGGCTCTCTCCAAAGCATCACAAAACCCGTGTAACTGTCACTTTAAGGAATGACTTGTGCCTAAATACCTCGGCACTCTTATTGATTCGAGTTCTATTAATTGCTGTCGGTACAGAATCCAAGAATGCTCTATCCCTGTTGGCACATGCTCATCCCAGAAACAGCCCTGTAGCCATAGACACTACAGCAACAGTTTCGCTCGTATTACTACTGGGGTTAGCCATCCATTTGGGTCAAATAGTGTTGCCACCTCAGAAAGAATTGATCTCTTGGTGACTGCGGTAGTAATTGGTGCAACCTTGACCTTGAAACAGAAGTTATCTTCTTTAGGTATCCAGCGCAGCCCAAGGGTAGAAACTACGTTTGTCTCTGATAACTCCTTTACTTCAACTTCATTGCTCTCCGTGATCACTGCAGCCAGCAGGTCGGCGTGATTGGCACTCCATTTATCGACCGAGAGTTAGAATGCTTGAGGCAAGCTGACTCAAGCATTCTAACCAATTGCTTAATTGCGCTAATAGCTTCCGATAGGGTATCTCCCCCAGCCAAGAAATCGTCCATATACCGATTCCTTTTTAAAATGGCAGCAGCAACTGGAAATCTATTTTCTTCATCTTCCACTAGTCTTAGTAAGCAAGCATTAGCCAAGAATGGTGCACTAGCGGTACCATATGTAACGGTATTTAATCGCCAAGATTCTACAGGTAAGTCAGCTCGACTTCTCCACATAATACGTTGCCAATCCGCATCATCTTGATGCATGAGAAACTGTCTAAACATTTTAATTATGTCGCAAGTAAAGGCGAACCTGTAGAATGACCATCGCGCAATAACTACCGAAATGTCTTCCTGTAACTTAGGACCTACGTGAAGAAACGAGTTTAAGGACGAACCATGCGAATCGAATTGCGATGCATTGAAAACCACATGTACGAAAAGGCAGACGCACCACAAATCTATCTTCCTTGTTGCGATAGTGAGAGGTCGTGAAGTGGGCGAAGCATTTCTCTTCATCGGGAGACCATTCACTGGTATTCGGGATTTCTTCACTTTCCCAGAAGCGGGTGATCGCGTTCGACAGCAACTTATCTGTCGAGATGTGATGTACGGCAGCGCAAGTTTTTCCGGTATCCCCCATCAAAACCCATCCAAAAACAGAGTTGAAGGCCACTGGAGCTGCTAGAGAAAGGACATCCTTCTTTATTCCGGACAACATGACTGACGCGTAGACCGCTGAGTTGAGGATGCAGTCGATTCTGCCTGGCATGCTGAACATTCTCTAGATGTACCCAATGTCGACCTTTGATCGTGGCTCGTGGAAGTACCGATGACAGTCGGTTGAGTACCATCACTGAAAATTTAAGAGAAAATGCAGCACAATGCGGAGACTTTAGCGTTTAATTGACTCGAGATTTCGAGATAGCATTAGTGGAGCTGCCAATGCTCGTGATAGCAACGTGCACAGGGTGTTTTGTTAAGAAAGAGTTTGAGAGATATACTCAGAAACGATTAATACTTCAGCGCATGAATGGAGCAAAGCCCTAGCAGTTACGGTGGCTCCATCTTCAGATTGCAGCAGGAATATCGCCGTCGCCAATAAACAACCCTTTTCCTCAGCAAGTACTTCTGGGATTGAGTTTAGCTTAGATGTGGCATGGTGCACCGCAGCATGCACATGATCTGAAGAAGCTGCCCTTCGTCCTTCAGCAGTACCAGGATCCAAGTGGAGCTTAGAGTGGTGCTTTTCTCCACAGACGAAGCACCGACTTTTCGACTGGCAGGTTTCTACTCGGTGATGTGCGGATAAGCAATTCAGGCACAGATTAGCAGTAAATGCATGTTCCTTTCGTTTAACCTGTGAAGCAGAAGAAAATTCATTGCATTTTCCAATAAAATGGGTACCTTTACAAAAGGAGCAGGAGTCTTGACGAGGCCTTTGTGCCTTTTGAGTGCTCAAGTGCACGGAGGCACTTTTAGTTGGCTTAACTCAGGGTTTTTTTTTTAGACATAGTGATTCATTGCCCGGGCTTTTCCTTTGAGTTAGTTTTGCATGAATCTCTATAGCCTGCATCCGTACTATCCGTTTCAACCAAATCCAGCGTCTGAATGCGATCTTCTAAAAACCTTTTAAAGTCGGCGAAACTTGGAAAATTGACTGACTGGGTTCTCTCAACTTCTTTTACCCAGTCAATTCGGGTCTGTGGAGCCAACTTACACTTAATGAAATGTATCAACACGACGTCCCATTGATCTACTCGTAATTGGAGAGAGCGAAAGGCATTTATGCTCTCGTTTGTTCTGTCAAGTAAGCGATTGATGTGAGTGCCTGATTCCTTCGCCGAAGAAGGCAACTGCGATAAGGTTAGCATGTGCGTAGAAAATCGGAGGAATTTATTGTCATATCTTCGACATAGTGTGTCTCATGCACTCTGAAAATTGGCACCAACAACTTCCATACCTTTTAATTTGTCCACAGCTTCGCCTTCTAATGTATTTAGTAGGTGCTGAAACTTGATTACCGGAGGGATATTCAATTCGAGTAATATAAGAGAGTTGAACTTTTCCTTAAAGGCCTTCCAAGAGCGTTGATTTCCGTCGAATCGGGGTAGGCTTCCTTGACGTAGCTTAGGTTGACTTCCAGAGCAGGGTCGAGGACGTTCCTCCGCTCGGTCACCCAAGCTTTAGCGGTTAAGTAAGCCTCGACTCCCAAGCCATAAAGGTCGAGCTTGAAGTAAGACCGTTCTTCGTCTGAGTCAGCACGAGGAGCAAGGATATGGTCTCTTTCTTGAAACGCATTCCAGTAGTTTTCAAGCAAATCCATCCGAGCTTGAAGATCAGCGTTGGTCTAAAGCTTCCGCTTTAGACTTGAGCGTGTTGGCTTGGAAATTGCGCAGTAGCTCCGTGGTCCTTTTTTTTTTGGGTATATAAGGCCTCTACATCTGTCATTTTAAAAAATGCAATCCGGCAAGCAGTAGCGCAGCTGAGTAAAGACTTAGTATAATCAATTGCACTCGACAGTACCCGAGAGAAGTAAAGAGGACCTTCGAAGTAGATGAGCGAGAAACGTGAATTTCATTTAGCTATAACGTGAACACTATGCCTCCCAACTACTGAGCTAAGTACGAGGGCAAAGTCAGGTTATAAGCTAGAGCGGAGACGTTTAGTAAACAATCAAATTTTGGCCAAGGATACAGCTAATAAGCAAGTCTTAACTGAAGCCAGAATTACAAAACTCTATTTATTCAGCAAAGATATTTAGCGTGAGCTACTACGCAATGAAAATACTGCAAGCATAGAACGGTGAAATTTGTTGCGTAAAAGAAGCAACGCTCAAGCTATACTAAGTCGTGTAGACCGAATTGAAACGGTCGTAAACAGAAGTATGCTACACCTTTTACATAATAAGGCGAATATTGAGAGAGAGAGAGAGAGAGAGAGAGAGAGAGAGAAGAGACAAACATCGTGCTCGTAATTCTCATATCATCACAGCAGTATGTTTACTGAGTGAAACAAAGTCAAGGTTATGGAACTCTTACACCTATACTTCCGAACGCCGAACGATGATGTTTACTTACGATGGATGTGTTGTACAAGACCGATGAGATGCGGCTAATGAAGAATTTAGCTCTCTCCTCATCTACCGCTCTCACTGCAGCTGTATAATAGCCGGCCCGTTTAGTCCTTTTTACTAAACGCGTTCAGTACGAGAGGAATTACATTTAAATAAATTCCGGTGTTAACTATTTATTTGCACGTGTGTTTATTTATTTTATTTTATCTGTGTGTCTGTCATTGCAAAATCTTCCATTTGAGTTGCCGTGCCGCGCTGCACGCGTAGAATTTTTTGCGTATTTCAGCAGCGCATACTTGACGTCGGGAGGGCTTATCCCGAAGCACCTCTTTGGAATCCCCTCTGACGAGAGGGTCTCAATTGAGGAGCCCGGGGGAAGAAAACGATATCAAGCCCGGCGATCGACAATTAATGTCTGGCGACTACTAAATAAATTTCGCTGAGCTCGTGTCGTAAATTTACCGTTGCGTAGCGCGTCTCGGGATTTTGCATTTGGTGAATTATTGGAATTTTCGTTTATTAATTACGTTATTTTATTCCTTAATTTGCCAATAGCAATTTGCTGCGTTACAAATGGCGTCCAACGTGGGGCATTGTTGAAGCAACGCGTCGAAATTTTGTGTGTGTGTGTGTGTGTGTGTGTGTGTGTGTGTGTGTGTGAGTGAGATTGTTGTAGCGGGTTACTAGGAACAGGCAACAGTCAAGTCGACGAAGATTTTTAGTTTTTTTACTGAGTATTTGTGGGGAAGGAGTGATAGCGATTGCGGAGCGGGCGACTGACGCACTCACGAAATACCGAGAAAATTTATTCGAAAATAAATTGCGAGAACGAATCGAGCACCGGGGAGGCGAGTATTGCGACTCGCCCCAGAACACTGGCACTCGCCATAAATTATTTTTTTTTATTGATATTGAAATTTATTGTGAATGCCCCATCCCACATTTGTGCCCCCGCCCCAATATTATTGTGTGTTAAGAATTTGTCTCGTGAGCGCTTGGAGTGTACGATTTGCCGTCTGTGCCGCCGTTCGCGAAGCGCCAGTCCTTCCCTATCGTCACTGTACCAGCAGTTAAGCGTGTGCCCCAATTGTTTTTTTTTATTTTGAAATTGTTCGGGTGCTGTTTTTTTCCGTTTTACATACAGGAAGATATTTGAGAAAATATTCTCTGTCAAGAATTAATGCCATAACGCAAGAAAATTGTGGAGAAAAAAAAATTTTTTGTTTGAAATTACATCGAACTTGAAGAGGAGCGAACATTCGACTTATTTTTTTTTTCCCTTTCAGGAAGATTTATAGAAAAGAACGGTAATCACCAGAGTAATTATTTATGATATTATAAATTTTTTTTTGTTTTTTTTTGTGTTGCCACGCTTAACGTTGTTTTTGCCTTTGCCCACGCCGAGTATTCCGACAGCGGGGCAGACTGGTACAGTGGTGGCGACAGACTCCCCTCAATTCTCCCACAGTTTTCGTGCCTGGCCCCTTTGTTCACCAGTTACGACCTTTGCGCTTCGCTTGTCCGCTTGAAGATTCCGAAAAAAGCTCGGGATTCGAAAATCTAGGAGTACGCGTAGAATTTTTTTTTGTTTTTTTTGCATTTTTTTCTTTGAAAATTTGGATTTGTCCGAAACTCAAGAAAGATGGATGCGCAGAGCAAAAGGGTCTTGAGCGCCATTCTAAAATCGGATAAATAGGCTCAACTGCTGAGCACCGCCATCATGCAGTTGCATCCGAAGGGAGTGACGAATAACTTGGACGAGCAAGGACTCAACTGCGACCGGGATTTGCCAACTGTGAAGTGCCGATTGCTCAGAGCCAACATTCGCCGTACGGATCCGTCCAAGCCTGTGCCATGGATACCGAAGGAAGACGAACAGGGAGAAGCGTTGCGAGCGACCGCCGCAGGACTGGCGATGGAGATTTCCAGCGGAGAGCCGCCAGTGGAGCCGGCGCCGCCGAAGAAGCGAGAGCGCAAACCGAAAAAAGCAGTGACAGATGAAGAAGGCGTAGGAGGTACGTCGTCAGACCAAACCGTCGATGACGGGAAGAAACGGAGGAAACCGGGCAAACCAGTGGTGCGTAAGCCGAAGAGAGCGGTGGCAGTGCCACCTCCAATCCTCGCACAGCTGGGATCCGGGAAATGGAGGTGTCAGAGCGAGAGACGGAGGATTCAGTCATGCGAGGATGAGCGCACGAGGAGAGTAAAGGATCGCTGACGAAGAGGGGAAGAGAGGGGAGAAGTAGAGCGACGAAGCCCTCGCCAGTCTCCAAATCGCCGAAAACGCCAGAAAGAAGGTAGAGATCATGATCGACGCGATCGTAAGCGTCGAACGTCGAGAGAACCTCCAAACCGGACGGAAGAGGACTACAGAGGCTGTAGGTGGAGGAGAGGCAAGAGAGACAGGCGGCGATGGCGACACAGCCGTAGTAGCAGCAGGTCGAGTGCCTCGTCGAGAGGCAGCAGTGACAGCAGCGATAGCGGTACAAGTAGCGAGAGAAGTCGGTACAGCTGTCAGAGGCATAGAAGTCGGAGCAGCGAGCGAAGTTATACCTCGGATTACCGCCACCGAGGGCGGCGACATGGGCAGGATTAATCAAGTTGGAATTTAAAATGCATGAAGACCTTGCAAGGATGGCCATTGAAATTCTCTGGGGAAGACAAGGAAGCGCCCGCAAAATTCTTAGCCAATTTAGACGATTGCCGGCGCGGAGCAGGACTGCAGGATCGCGACCTACTAAATGCGTTGCCGTGCATACACTCTAAGAGTGCCAGTATATGGTTCCGAGCCACTAAGAGAAAATTTCGGACGTGGAGAGACTTCAGGCAGGCATTCCGGCGCCGATTCGCCAAGGTGCTGCACGAAGAAGACATCAAGGAGGAGTTGAAGCGTCGTACACACGGCAAAGACGAGAAGATCTCCAATTATCTCTCGTGCTTCAAATACATCTCGGACACCTTAGGCACCCGCCATCACAGCGACGTCAAGTACGCTGGGCGTACCGAAATGTATTCCCTGAATACCAGAGAACGATGTGCCACGAGAAGATAGACTCGCTAGCGACATTGGAGCGACTCGGTAGACGGTACGAGAGGGAAATCGACTTGGACAACAAGTATCTCGCGCCGTTGCCGCGAGAGGGGATGAGTATTCCCGAAGTAGCTTGCCCAACCACCACGGCGGTGCGAGCGAAGGTGTCGGTAGTAGAAGAAACGGCATCACTGAGTGATGCACCGGTCAGCGCAAGCGAGAGGAAAGGCGAGATAAAGCGTAAGAAGAAGATGGGCCCCCCGATGATGACGCAACCTGTGGACCCGAACCCTTATGCACGTCAACCGCCTCGCCTGCAGCTGAATACACCAGCATCGCTAGTAGCGCCCGTCACACCCATGACTAGCGCCATGCCTAGGATGGATGAAGGTGCGGAGGAACGGGGCATCGAGCCGATGAGTGTTCGCAGACGCAGTGTTACTACTGCCGTCGCTTCGGGCACCGAGCTGCATCCTGTCCCTACAAACTGCAGCAACCCAATCTGTGTTGTCAGGTTTGCAGGAAACCGGGTGTCGAGTTCAAGACGCACCCAGACTACGCCAATCTGCGTAAGAGCTGAGGAAACGCGCAAGCAGGGGAGGGGGGGGGGTAGTGTCCCCTACCTCCCAATCGCGGCGCATAGGGACCGAAAAAGTAGACGAGAAGAAGGGAGAACGAGTAGAGGACGAAGATGCGAGTGTCGATCAACGCCGAAGTGGTTGAGCTGCTATGAGGTAGCAAGTGCGTAGATAAACTGCAGCAGAAACCGAGCGTGTCGATCGAAGAGGAGGGGAGGAGGGGAGAATACATCAAGAAGCGTGAAGATGAGAAAAAAATTCGAAGATGGGAATAAGCGCGAAGATAAGAAGATATGCGAGAACGTGAAGAAGAGAGAAGTTGAGCGGAAGAAAGCAGATGAGTGGAAGAAAGAAGATGACCGGAAGAGAGAAGATGAGACGAATAGAGGACGTAAGGAAAGAAGAGACATCCGATCAAGCGAATCATTGGAAACGGCTGTGCCAACCAACCCAGGGACGAACTCAAATCGGTGGGGTAGATTTATATGTGGTGCCTTTCGAGGCCATCAAACGGCCTGAAAGCGCCAACGATATAGTGGAGGACGGAGAAGATGCTACGCCTTACGCGACAAAGTCCTTGTCGCTGATGGCTCATCAGGCGTGGTCGAAGACTGTAACAGGTCTATATTAATTCACCCGGATGCCATTCGGACTGACGAATGCGCTGATGACATTACAGCGCCTGATCGACGCCATTTTCGGGCCGGAGTTCGAACTTTACATTTTTGGATATCTAGATGACATCATCATCGCGATAAAAACCCTGGAGGAACATCTCAAGTGGCTTGAGGTGGTATTGCGGAAAGTGGTGGAAGCGGGTATGGTGCTGAACCGCGACAAATGCGAGTTCTGCTGCTCGAGGGTGCAATACCTCGGATTCCTGTTGGATAGCGAAGGATTGCACCCAGATCCAGAGAAAATAGCGCCAGAGATAGAATATTCGGCGCCGAGGACAGTGAAACAGTTTCGCCGATTCTTGGGGATGGTTAGATGGTATTCGCGGTTCATCGAGGACGATTCAGAGCTGAAAATACCCCTCCTCAAACTATTGCGCAAGGGACAGAAGTAGACGTGGGGAGAGGAGCAGTAGGCAGGATTCGACGGTTTAAAAAGAGCGCTGCCGACAGCGCCAGTACTCACTCGCCTGGACTTTCCGAAACCATTCATCGTGCAGTGCGAAGCGAGCAACTACGCGTTGGGCGCCCTGCTCACGCAGCAACTTGACGACGGCCAACACCCAATCGTCTATGTGAGCCGAGTGTTGTCGCCAGCGGCGAAGAACCACACTACGACGGAGAAGGAGTGCCTGGCGCTATTATGGGCATTGAAGAAGTTGCGCCCGTACTTGGAAGGATATCACTTCAAGGCGATTACCGACCATAGCGCCTTGCGCTGGTTGAAAAATCTGAAGGATCCAACGGGTAGGCTGGCGAGATGGGCCTAGAAGATGCAAAAATGGGACTTCGAATTCTAGCATCGAAAGGGCGCCTTGGACCATGTTCCAGATGCGCTCTCTAGGATGTACGAGACCGAAGAGGTGGGAGCATTTGAGGAAGTGACGGACGAATGGTATTGTACCATGGTGAGGGATGTGATCGCGACGCCGATGAAATTCCAGAACTGAAAGGTGGAAGATGGGATGCTGTATCGCTATCGCCGAGATCCACTCCTGGACCCGATCACAAACAACGCGGAAGGTCGGAAACTAGTTGTGCCAGCGGAGAAGAGAGAGCAACTAATGCGAGATGCTCATGTGGAGGCGTCATCCGGTCATTTTGGAATCGAAAAGACGTATGATCGCGTCGCCAGGGAATACTATTGGAAAGGAGTTTACCATTCCATAGATGAATTCGTGCGACAGTGTCAGGAGTGCCAGTAGCATAAGGTATCCCGGACAGGATGAAAAAATTTATCCTTAGACTTTAATTATTTCAACAACCTATAATATAACATCAACACTAGAATTAACTCTTAAATTTTTTTTCATCCTCGCATATAACTTTTTTATCATCGCTGTTCAGTTTTCATGCTCGCGCATAATTTTTTCGTCCGCGCATAATTTTTTTGTCCACGCATAAGTACATCTTCGCATATAACTTTTTTCAACATCGCACATAATATTTCATCCTCGCGCATAAGTTATTCATCCTCGCACATAACTTTTTAGCCTCGCGTACAAGTTTTTCATCTTCACATATAAGTTTTTCGTCTTTAGGCATAACTTTTTACCAACGAGGTTCAGCTTTTCATCCTCGCGCATAAATTTTTCGCCCTCGCACATAACTTTTTACACCAGCGTACAAGTTTATTATCTTCGCATGCAAGTTTTTCGTCTTCGCGCGTAACTTTCGTGCCGCGAACAAGTGAAATGCGAAAAAAATGAAGTGTAGTTTTCGAAAAATAAATTTATTAACGGGTTTAAGGAGGTTCGAAAAATTGAAACATTTCATGTTTATTATTATTCATTAGATACTACAGTATTTATCAACGTGGCTAAGCTTTTCATCCTCGCGCATAACTTTTTCACCCTCGCACATAATTTGTTACGCCAGCGTACAGGTTTATCATCTTCGCATGCAAGTTTTTCGTCTTCGCGCTTAAATTTTTTATACTCGCGGTCGCGCTTAACATTTTATCTTCATGGTTACGCTTTTCATTCTCGCGCATAACTTTTTCGCTCTCGCACATAACCTTTTTCGTCCTCGCACATAACCTTTGTGCTAAAAACAAGTAAAATGCGAAAAAAGTGGAGTGTAGTTTTCGAAAAATAAATTCTATTATCGGGTTTAAGGAGGTTCCATGACTGTTGCGCGAATCAAAACGCAAAAAAAATGAGAGAGAGAGAGAGACAGCGAGAGGCGCGCGGTCCCACTGTTCTAATTGCGAA
>UELV01135763.1:0-11527 GCA_900490015.1 Megastigmus stigmatizans | reverse complement strand
ATGTTACATTGGTCAAACGGGTAGATATTTGAAAAAAAGAATGTATGAACATCAATATAGTTTACGGACCACAAATTTTACTTCGGGGTTAAAAGAACATTGTTTGAATTGTTTGCATTCTTTCGATTTCGGGAGTGTGGAGGTTTTGGAACAGGGAATTAGCAATAAATATAAGAGGGATCGTTTGGAGAGTATCCACATTCTAAGGAATCGAAATAATGTAAATTTAATGATAGAGTCAGGTAAATTAGATAACATTTATCATTCTTTATTAATTTAAGTTGCAATGGGAAGTTGTTGGGGGGAGAGGGGGCAGGTGGTGAGGAGAGTGGGGATGGGTAGTGGGTATATGATGAGGCTAAACACGCTTTTCATTTCAGTCCCTGAGAAGGAGCCGGAGCTGGCTCGAAACGTAGGGCGTTTGGGTGGTGGGGGGCGATCAGATTGTCCTTAATAATATATGTTTTTTCAGTGTTAAATATAAGTTTATTTCAGATTCTGCGGGGGTGATTATAAACAAGGGCAATCTGATTGCCCATTAATATTGATTAGGCTGTAAGACCAATAGAAAAATCTTTGTCAGTTATCGATTTTATGGTTTACCCATGATGTACACCCCGAAGTGGTCGGTTCATCTCCGATTTCACTACGCACAAGTTCTTCCACTTGTGCGCGTTGTTCTGTGGTCGGGTTGTCGAGAACAACAGAACAAACAGGAGATGCGCCGATCTCAGTTACGGCAGCTAACTGAAGATCGACTTTAACATTAGTATCTGCTAATGTCAATTAGTTTGTGAGCGGATCGTGTACTGAGACGAATTCCCTCGTGAAATTCGCGCTCAAGTAACACTCCGCGTCGAGTGCAGGGAGGATCGACACCTTGATCTCCCTCGTCACTCCACCGACTGTGAATGGTAAGTTCACACAGCCGGCGATGGCGCTGCTGCTGCCATCTGCGAGTTTCGCACCTGCGTACTCGCTTGTCGTTAGTTTCCGATTGCATGCGCTCGCGAGCTGCAAGCCAATCGGACCCATGACAGTGATTGACGCGCCTGTATCGTACAGCGCGCGGAAGTGGAAGCCACCCACTTCCACCTGTAGCCACCATCTGGCTTCCAGGTTCGTTTCTATTGGATCACCAGAGTTTTTCGTTCCTCCTGGTGAATCTCTCGAGGTTGCATCTAATGCCGTTTCTTTCACATTAGCACTCTCTGGGAGAGTAGCGACCTCGTGTACTCTTCCTTCTGTGCGTTTCCCGAACATACTGGGCGTTTGTGCCTTATGACACCTTCTTTGTCGCAGCCATAACATTTTAGTGGTTCTCTTTTGTAACCATTTCCTTGGCCATTTCTGCCATTTTGGCTGTTTTGGCCGTTTTGCCCTTTATATTGGCTGTTCTGGCTGTTTTCTCTGAATTGACCCCTCTGTGGGCTTCTTCTGTTGCTTTGTGGGGAGGGTGGCCTTTCTCCTCCACTCTGTTTCGGCTTTTACGCCTCCCGAACCGCTTTGACGATCGTCTCGGTCGTCTTGTCCAAGTGGCTCGTGAGCGCTTTCACTAGATCCTGTAGAGTGCTGCTCGACAGTACTTCTTGTTTCTTTTCTGATTTCTGTTGTGGCAGCTCTGTTGCAGCCACTTTGACATTTGGGATGAGCTTCGTTGCTTTATCCCCTTTCGGTTTATATGCTGCTCCTGGCATCACCGCTTTGCTTGGAGAGAGTGGTGTTCTGTCACCTTTTTCTCTTTCCAGAACATATTCTGCAATGCGCACCGACCCATCAGGTCATCGATGGTGTCGCATTCTTCTCTGCGGACCAATCTTTTTAGAGGAGGTAATAAATTTAAATAGATTTTATCTCTCTCCTCTCTTTTTGACATTCTCGGTCAAATTTCTCGCAACATGCACTCCATTCACGTTACGTATCGACTACTCGTTTCTTTTTCGAGTTGGAAACGATTCCTTATGTCGTCTCTCAATCGCTCTTGTTTGTTATGCGTATAACTAAACCTCCGTCGTATCGCATCACCAAACTCTGTCCACGTCCTCCAGTCTTCCTTGTGGCTGCTGTACCACATTCCAGCAATTTCGTTAAGTACACACGGAAGGAACGCCAGCATGTCTGCCTCCGTAAACCTTGCTTCACGTGCGTTTTCGTCGAATCTTCTTAAGAATGATTCGACGTCCTCGCCTTGTGTCGCTGAGAACTTTAAGTTCCATCGACTCGCTATGTGGCTCGGGTCAGCATGATCTCCACTGCGTCTGTCGTATCCTGACTGTGACGTGACGCTCCGCTGAGCGCCCTCCATTGGTGTCTCCTCTCTCCTTTGCTGTCTGCTTTGAGAGAGGGGATTCTCTTGTAGCTGCATATATTCTTCTCTCATGCTGCTATTTTGATGGTACGCGAGAGTGAACGTATCCCTAAAGTTCACTCTCGTTCGCTTAGTTTCACGATTGAGTGGTATCTCTGAGGGGTTTCTCCTTCCCTCAGTCGTTGCGCCTGCTTCGGTGCATGTGTCGAGCCTCGTGCTCGACATTGGTCCTCTTATTGGTCTCGTTCCTTGCGATAACTGCTCGAGTCTGGCGGTCAGTACGTTTATGGAATTTCCCTGCCTTATAATCGTCTGCGTCAGACTCGAATGTCTCTCGTCGGAGACTTTTGCAATTTCCTGAATTGTCGCTAACAATGCTGCGAAATCCGTGTCTGACTGTGTGTTCGTGGGGGGTTCTTGAATGTTCTCCCCTCCACATCTTTCTTGACCGTGCAGACTATTTGTGTGCACTTGATGCTCACTTCTTGAGTCAGTGTCCTTTTCACTGACTCTGATATCTTCGTCCGCTACCATTACCATACTCTTCTGGTATATAGAAAGAGGGTGCAGCTGTCCCTTCTCATAGTGCTCGTCCTGGATTGCTGTGGCGCTGAACTCGTAACACATCTCCTCGATGTACGACTTCATCGTCGCTTCTCTTTTGATGCGCGCTTCATTTTCATCTGAAGCGCCATCTTCTTCAAAATCGGCTGCAGTGTAGTTTCCCTGCAGTCAATTATATGCTCGTTGGAACGCAATGAATCTGGAACCATCCGTCCTCATTCCTAATGAACTGAGCGTTTCGCTCAGTTATTCCAGTGACAGTGACCACATCCAGTTCTGCACATCTCCTTCAGAGAGCAGCCTTTCTCGTTGGTCCATCCTCTTTACCTGATTGTAACAGGTCTACCCCCTGTCCCAAATCGCGTAAAAGAGGCGTCCCTAACGGCTGTCTGCGTTGCTATTCTCGTAGTGTAGTGTGAGAGAGACCGATAATAAGGCACGCTTTGGAGTCTTACGGCTGTCTACAGTTTGTAGCACAGCCGCGCGCTCGTTGCGTGAACTTCCCGAGTGAGTTTTACTTTTTTTTTTGGTCAATAAAAAATTGTACAATTCTCCTGGAGAATTGGAGTTTATAATTTTTAATTAGAAAAATGAACAAAGGAAAACGATCTTGAGGAAATTCGGCTTAGAATTTCCTCTGCGTGCCTTTATCGGGTTAGTAAATACAATATATCTTATTTTACAAGTGTATCCTACGCTACCAGCCGTAGGTCCCCGACTGAAAAAGTGTATTCGGAATATCTGAGAAAGAAAAAAAAAAAATTTTATATTCCGGAACGAAATTCGTCTTCTCGAAAACGAACGATTTTGACGAGAAACTCCTCGTCAAAAAAAAAACTTGTAAATTGGTGCAAACGCAACCGATTTGCACCAAAACTGGCTTTAACCGAAACCAATTCACCTTGAAGAAAAATTATTTTTATGCAAAAATTTTTATTACAAAATAATTTTCGCAAAAAAAAATAATTTTCGCGAAAAAATAATCTTCAAGAAAGAAAAACACCAACGAAAAAAAATTTGGTCTTGACTAAAAAAAAATTTCTTGGAACAAAAAAAAATAATTTTTACGAAAAAATAATTTCGACAAGAAAAAATTTTGGCAAAAAAAAATAATTTTCGGAAAAAAATATGTCGAAAATAATTTTAAAAAAAAATTATGTCGACAAAAAAAATTTAGAAAAAAACCGTACACTTTTTCAGTGTGCTCCCTTTGTGCCTTAGGGAGCACAAGCCGCAATCCGCAGCTCTCTCTCTCACCTAACTATATCGAGGGAAAATCCGCTTTTCCCTCCACCTCGCTGTACCTCACTATCGCACGCGTCTGCTAAAAAAATTAACTTTTAGTATTTTTCCCGCCGCGTGACCTTGCCCATGCACACACGTCCAGGGCGCCAGTTGTAACAGGGTATTTCGGGTGAATACTACAGGGCAAGTACTTACCCCGGGGCGTACCGAGCACGCCCAACGGCAACTCTCACCGCGACTTGCCGTGGCCTGTTGCAACGTGAGAGCTCTGTGCTCTCACTTTTCTCTCGGTGTGTATGGGTGCGTGTGTACTCTCACACACGCACCACCGGCTCTCCTTACCGGGTTCGGCTGCAAGTCCCGCGGAGAGTAGCGGTATCCGGAGCTTGGACACGGAAAATGAGCAACAAATAAATCACGCGAATCGACAGTTCAGATATAAAAGACGAGACGTTTATTCGTCCACAAAAAAATACAAGTACAAATCTTCCGCGTGGTGTTAGTGTGTTTGCGCCGGTCGGCACCGTGGAACGCGCACACTTCAATTTGAATCGAACGAACGTCGAACGCAACGAACGTTCGAATATTCTACTCTCGAATATAATATTCCGGCGAATATTATATTCAGCTCGTGGCGTGTATAGCTCGGCGATACTCGAAGACTCGCTTTGTCTCCGAAGTAAACACGCCGGTGGGTGTTTACTCGCGCGACCTACACGATGTATACAGTGCTGTGTCGGTGCACAACTACTGTCCTCGCAACCGAGCGAGGATGAGAGAGAGAGAGAGAGAGAGAGAGAGAGAAGCATTCGGATTTCGTATCCGAATGCTCGCACAATTCTATCCTTTATCGCCGCACGCTTAATAAAGATGAACTTACTTGGGGCAAGGACTGTTCCTGAGTGAAGCTCCTTGCTCCTGTCCTGATCTCGTGACTGGCCGGCCGGTCCACTCATCACGCAACTACCTGCTAGCTGAGGGAAGTCACTCGTCCCTCCGGACGCCGCTATTGGTGGAGCAATCGGGGGAATATTCCTCCCCGAACACGACTCGACACACTCCACCACACCACAATAACTCACGTCGCGAAAACACCCGCGCAAAACTGTTCTCTCGCGATCTAGAGTAATCGATCCCGTTCGCTGATAATAGCCGACGTACGTCCGTTGCCGTTCGTAGTTGCGGTCTCTCTCTCGAGTCTTTTCGACACCGGCGCGATCCTGCCGATCGCGCCATATCTCTCTCTCGCTTGCACTCCTATGCTCTCATGGGAGCACCCCTGATAGGTGCTTCCCTCCTTCGTGCGCGGCAGTTAAACTAATTAACCGCGCTCGTCTCTCCGTTGTTCGCGAGAACGCAAATTATTGCGTGACAATAATTCCGCGTCACAACTTAAATTAGGTACATGTATTTTTGGGGTAGGGCGCTCTTTATAAACAGAATATTGGCACGTTTCAAAATCGTAAAAATTAAATTGATTTTTTTTGATAAATTTGAATTAGCTACCTTTGACGCTTTACTTTTGATAGGCTGTATATAACGAAGTTCATTAGTGTCATGTCTTTTATGACACATTTGACACCAATTAAGTATCCCAAAAAGAAAAAGGCGTGCGCCTGAATTTCAATCTTTGAAAAATGTAACAAAATTAATTATTATTTGAGATATTTGTTCTTTTAGAAAGTTTAACGTATAAGCAACTTGATTATTAAATTCTAAATATAACTCAAAACTGATAAATTTCAAGACTAACACTAATCAAAATAAAAGCGCACGCCCTTTTCATTTTGGGATCCTCAATTGAAACGTTCTTAGGAAGAAGAATACTTCTCGAAATATGACCTTTTCCAAATACTTGTTTTGTTTAATGTGTTAGTCGCCTTTTATATACTAACAAAATATCATGATGATACGTTAAAATAAATTGGCTTAAATATTGTTGTTTTATTAGTATGATTTTTTTAAGCAAGTCTGACCAATAGAATTGATTAATCAACTGATAAATCAATAGATAAATCAATTGATTAATCAACTCAGAACCAAAATTGTCAAATTGAATAATATTTACTTGTAAATAAATCGGCTGTTTTTGTAATAAAAGATGACTAGAATTAATTAGAGAAAAAAAGTAATTAATGAAAAAAAAAAATTTTTTTTAAATCTTAACCCAGACGGAACTTGAACCACGCACCTTCGGATTATTAGTCTGTTAGCTTACCCCCTCGACTACAATGACTTATGATAAACGCAGGTAATTCTGATCAGTATTGATTCTGATTTTCTCTTAGGAATTCTGAAATATTGGTCTTTTTTGGTAAATTAGCAGTTCTGGAGATTTAAGCGAAAAAGGAATTCTAATCTCAAAAAATTAAATTTTCAAAAGTATGTTTACCGATAGATAACAAAAAGTCAATTCTCCTTTAGTGAGGCCAAATTCTTTTTCCGACTTGCTCTAGCTCGAACCGATTCCGAAGTAAATACGAAAAAAACAATTCTAACCTTAAAAATGCGAGTCTTAAGAAGTTTACTCATAAATATCGAAAAGTCGATTTCTCTTAGGAATGTCAAAAAATTTGGTCATTTTTGATAAAGAAGTTCTTGAGATATAAATGAAGAAGGAATTCTAACCTCAAAAAATATAGTTTTAATAAGTATGCATATCGATCGGTAACGAAAAGTTAATTCTGCTGCCCGAAACGTAAAGTTTTTGTCCGTTTCCTTCTAACTTTAACCGATTCCGAGATAAATGTGAGAAATCAATTCTAACATCAATAAATTTGATTCTTAATAAGTCTACTCATAAATATCAAAAAGTCGATTTCTCTGAGAAACGCCAGAAAATTTGGTCCTTCTCGAGCAGAAATTAACTCCAGTCAAACATCCTGTCCGGATCAGGGTACCGTGGAGCCACCTCCGATCCTGAGGTGGTACATGAAAAGGACCACACGCGGTATGTAACGCTTCTTGGATCCGGGCCGGATGTAATAGCCTTAGGTTTGTAGGAGGTCGGGTAAGTTCATCCGGCTCGGATGTTAAAGCCTATACTTCGAAATTTATTATTACTTTTAAACTATAATGAAATTATTTTATGTTTTTATTAATTATTATGAAAATACTCGGAGCTCCAACGTCATAAATTACGCTTATCCTGATAATAATAATGGAGCAAATGTTAATATGTAACTTTATTCGACAATAATCAACATCATAATTTTTAAACGTAATTAGAAAAGCCTAAAATGTCAAAGGAAAAATAAAGGCATACGTATGAGTTTAAAAGTCAATTATTTCATTTAAAAAAAAACGTCTCGACAAATAAGTAAATCTCATAAGTAAAGTCAATATAAAGTCTTGTTTTTCATTTCGCGCGCAAGGTGTCACACCTTTACAGTCTCTCCCCAACATCTTCACCTTGTGGTACATTTCAGCTTCGGGTATTCGAGGGATATTATGGCATTTAATTTTCATAATAACTACTTATAAACAAAAAAAAATTTATAACTTAGCAATAAAATAACGCAAAAATAAAAAAAAATACATTATAATTTATTAAAATTATTCCATATAAAGGCTGGAAGGATTTCATCGGATTGACTCTATACCAGTCGATAGATCACGAAATTCTAAGGACGAGAAAGATACGTGATCCTTAGAATTTCGTTATCTATCAAATGGTATATAGCCAATCCGATGATATCCTTCCACCATGTATATTAAATAATCCTTATTATCTATTGATTAGTAACAAATTTAAATTTTTCTTTAATTTAATTCATCTTTATAATTAATTTAAAAGTATTCCAAATATATTAAATTATACTTACTATCTAAAATGATAAATAATATTAATAATAATATTCTTATTTTAAATAATGATATCTGGTGAGATAAATATATAACCTATAAAGATGATTCACCGGCATGTACGTCCGGATCCAAACAAAAAGAGCGTTACAAACCGAACGTGGGCCTGATCCGGCGGCCTGATCAGGGCCGGATTTACCCCACGGCTTACCACAGTTTTTTTCTCTTCGGATTTTTGCTAAAGTAGGTCTCAAGATATCAACAAAAAAAGTAATACTAACTTCAAAAATATAGTTTTAATAAGTACGGATATTGATCGATAACGAAAAGTCAATTCGCCTGTGAGAAACACAATATTTTTGTCCATTTCGCTTTAGTTTAAACCGATTCGAAAAAAAAACTCGAGAAACGAATTCTAACCTCAAATAATGATATTCTCAAAAGGTTTACTTAGAGATATCGAATACTCAGTTTCTCTAGGGTGTATTAATTACATCATAATACCACTTGCTAAAATAATGAAAAAAATTTTTAACTTTATAATTGAAGATATCTCGAAATTCGTTTTTTTTTTAGTTACCTCGAAAATACGCCGAGCGACCTCTATTTTTTATTTCAAATTCGTGTTTAGAAGGCCCAAATACGTAGGAATAAGGTGGTCTTAACTACAGTTCAGGGAACATTTTTTTGTTTGTTGGTCTGTGTTATCAATCAACTTTAATCGGCTTAACTAAATTCATGATTGAATCGGTTTTCATGTGGTAAACGGAGATTGATAGTTAATCGATTTATCAATTCAAATTGCTCTATATTTGAATTGACTTTAATTTATCGAATCGATATCGATTATCAGTCAACTTTAATCAACATAAATAAATGGAGAATTAAATTGGCTTTCATGCTTCAAACATTGATTGATAGATTATATTATTGATAAATGAATAGTATAGTTTTAGATGGCTCTTCTTAATTTGATAATGGACCGATTTTAATTCCATATGTTTTTTAGTATTATAGATTCTTGTATACCTATTTTTTTTATTCTCATCTTTTTTGATTCGATTCTTAGACTCGCTGCTATAAGTGAAGAAACATTTTTTTTTGTATATTTAGTCACAATTTTGAAAATGAAGGAATACAAAAAATTTCATAAGTTGTATTGGTTATGTGTTTTTGATCACGCTTTGTAAGAATCCAAAAAGATATTTCGAGAATAAGTTCCAATTTTGGTCTTTTTCTTATTAATATGATTGGTCTAATGGGGGTACGCAATAACTACAGTAAACTATTTTAAAAATGGGAAGTTTCCAATGGAAAACCCAGAGTAATGTACGAGCCAAGGGCGAGTATATTATATACTAGGTATATAATGAACTATTTTATTACTATTATTATTTCTATCACAATTGAAAAATTATTTTTTATAATTTCAGTCCGCTGTTTGTTACATGGAAAATCGGAAAAGACATGCGACTCCGTGGTTGTATTGGAACATTTAATGCAATGCATTTACACAGTGGACTACGAGAATACGCTGCTACTAGGTTAGTTTTTAAATTATTATGTAACTTAAAATATTACAAAAATAATGTTATAGTTTTTATAGCGTAATTTTTTTATAATACTGAATGCACTCTAGACTTACAAGGTGTACCCAAGGAGTCGGGGAAACCGATTTTGATGAAACTTTACAGACATTCTTTGATCGAAAATATCAAATACGTGTCTCGTATTTTAGTCAAATGGGCCTTGGGGCCGAATTAATACCCGTTTAATGAAAATATATGAATAATCATGGTTGTATTAAAACCTTTCTTGCAAGGCCATTGTACATTATAGAACACGTCACAAAATTATATAAAAAATATAGATAATAAGCTTTCGTTCGCATTTTTGAATGAGTTAATAGCACATTTCATTCAAAAGCTATGAGCGATCGAAATTTAAGTTAATTTTTGGGCCTTATAATTTAACATTTATTTAAGTTGAAAAAATCATCCAAAATTAACTCGATGTTCGATCGTTCATAACTTTTGAACGAAAAGTGCTAATAACTTGTTTAAAAATGCAAATGAAAGGTTTTAAGACAACCATGATTTCTCATATATTTTGATAAAATGGGCATTAACTCGGGCCCCAGGGCAGATTCGACTAAAATACGGGTCACGTATCTGATATTTTTGATCAAAGAATGTCATTGTACAGTTTCATCAGAATCGGTTTCCCGAACTCCTTGGGTTCCTCTTGTTAATTACACGTTACTTGCATACACTTGTATTTAAAGTAATAACATAAATAATTGCTTCAATATTCGTGTGAATATTCAGATGAATAATCAACTGAGAGAAGTATGAGATTTTCGTTGATTTTCATGTCACATCCTAGAAAATGACATAAAAAATTTAATTGAAAATTAACAGTAAATAATAAAGTGGAGCAATAAAATAGGGGACCGTACACTGCAAACTTCATGTGTAAAATACATAAAAAAAAAAAATATATTATATTTCCTCTATCAATTTTTATCAACAATTCAAGTAAAACTACTCTATATTTATAGGATTTAAAAGATCTATCAATAATTTTAAAAAACGTTTTCTCTACAGATTCTCAAATTCTTCTAAGGTTAATTTTCTGACTCTTGTCTCTGCTTTGTCGGCCTGCAATAGACTTTATTCTGTCTATGCTCATGCATATTTTAGCTGAATCTACTTCTGTATCTCTCTATTAAAGACGCACACATTTTGCTGCCTCTTTCCAAATTGCTGCTTGCTAACACTTGACACACTCTTCTAGAAAATGTGGTATTTTTATTTCACGATTTTAAACGTTAAAATTAGTTCAACTAATGTAGCTTTCTTGATTAAAATTTTGAACTCAATTTTTTTAATGCCTAATTTTTAAAGCGATATATATGTGTATTTTAATAAAAAATCCTCAAAAATTTTTTCAAAAAGGAAACTAACTTCTGTTTTTTAATGTAGTACAGCAGCGTACATCATCTTTGTCTCAAGAATTACGGTTTTTGTTCAATTAATTTTCGTTGCACGAATTTTTTGATATTATCATTCGCTAATGATTTTAATAAACGCAAATAAAAATGATTACTATGTTAGGAATTTAAAAAGAGTAGGAGTTTTCAGAGATAATGAATATATTAGGTGCACAACCGCCGATTTTTTCGAAAATTTGAGGCTTTATTCTGAAAAAGTGATTAGCTGTTTATGATTCAAAGTACTGTCCGTCACTAGCCACTACTTTTTGCCATCTTTCGGGCAATTGTCGGATACCATCTCGAAAAAACGATGCGTCTTTTGAGGCGATCCACAAATCGATCCATTCTTTGACTTCTTCATAAGAATGGAAATGCTGCTCAGCTAGGCCATGTGCCATCGATCGGAACAAATGGTAGTCGGAAGGAGCAATGTCTGGAGAGTACGGCGGGTGGGGTAAGACTTCCCATTTTAGGGTTTCTAAGTATGTCTTGACGGGTTTTGCGACATGTGGCCGAGCATTGTCATGTTGCAGGATAACTTTATCGTGTCTCTCTTGATACTGTGGCCGTTTCTCCTTCAATGCTCGACTCAAACGCATCAATTGCGTTCG
>UELV01135762.1:0-25296 GCA_900490015.1 Megastigmus stigmatizans | reverse complement strand
GAATATACTTAACCTAGTGGTATAACCTCTCATTTCAAAGCTCTTGAAAAACTGAACAAATCCTTTTTCAATTCATTCAAAAAGATTAAAAATTGACATTTTGGCAAGCACTTGAAAATAGGAAAAAAACAGCTAAAAATAGATCTTTTTCTGACCTTTGAATGTGTATATCTCCGCTTCTAGGGCATATAGAGGGCTGAAATTTTGTACAGATTATTTTTTTATAATACCCAATAAGTCCTCAAAATTTCAGTCCGATCCCCGGACCCCGTGCGCACAGTTTTTTAAAAAAGTATTTTTTTGACCCATATATATATTGCCTATTTTATTGCCTTTACTAACCCAATTTTTCGGCTTACTTTGAGAACTTCTATTAAAAAAAGTGAAAAAACTGTAATTTGTGCTATTTTTGATATTGTTTACATTTGTTATTTTGTTATAGAAACCTCAAAAAATCACTGAAAATATAGATAACATATATTAGAATGTGCACAATTTTAAAATCACTCATCAAGAACTCATGCGTAGCAACAATTTTAAAGTTATAACTTATGTACTGGCTACAATATCATCAGAAATTTTTATTTGATTTCTAATATTTACGGCAATTTAAAAGGTTAAAATAATGCATTTCAACTAATACCAGAAAATGGAATTTTTGAAAATTCTCTTGTCTTAAGACATAAGCCTATGTGTCCATCAAACACAATCTATTATTATAAGCTATTTCATACATAAGAATCGTACTTATCAAATGAGCGCAAATAAAAGGAATGAAGGCTACGACATCTCGTGCTCTTTTCCATAATAGTGGAGCAGGAAGAAGTCAGCTCGAATTAACTCACTTGTAAGTGTCCAAATCCAATGCGCCGTTGGCGATGATCAAATCGACGATGCTGCGCTGCCTCTTTTCCGCGGCAAAATGCAGTGCGGTGACACCCTTGGTATTGGGTATATTGGGACTGGCGCCAGCCTCGAGCAACAATCTCACGCACTCCTCGCAGTTGGCCTTGATGGCATAGTGCAGGGGAGTGAGTCCTCCAGCCTCGAGGTTAGGATTGATGCCCCGGTCCTTGAGCAGTATTCGCAGAACGTCGGCATGGCCGCTCTCGGCGGCGAAGTGTATCGGGCCCCGGTTACGCTCGGGGTTCACCAGATTCGGATCGGCACCCACGTCCAGAAGGAACTCGACGAAGCCGGGTAGATTGTCGCTGCATGCCTTGTCGAGGAAGGTTTTCAGCGTTGGATGGGGTATCAGGTGGTTGATGTCGATGCTGGGTGGTTGTTTGCTGAGGCCGCGGCGCACGAGGCTCTTGAAGGTGGCGAAGTGACGGTTCTGGAGTAGATGCAACAGCGGAGTGTACTGATCCTCGAAGTTATGGTCCTGCAGCAGATGCATCTCAAGGTTCTCTTCTTCCGGATCCATCTTGGAGCTCTGACGCGACATTTCATGGAATTAGAATTGATTTTTTTTCGTTTTTTTAAATTGATGCGACAGATGAAATTATGGCGAGAAAACGGTTACTGATGTACCAAAATGGTAAAGCTCAATTTAAAAAGCTCGATCTAATGTATACAGGTATTATTAAACTATGCAAGAATATCAAATCTTTATTTATAATTATCAATTTAAGAAGTAATCAGCTACAAGTTTCAAAGTATCGTTTCTTATCGGTCGAAATAAGGCTTTTAGCTAATACAGAATATGTTATTCGTTGATTACTTCGTATAGCACTTAACGCATATATAATTACAGTTCTCATCAAGTAGAAGCTTGCTGTATTCAAATAATCATACTATAGTTACACGGAAATTCAAATTGCTAAGAAATTGTCTTGGAAAAACTCGCGCAAAATAATTTTACACTATAGGTGTTTGTGTACAAGTGCGCAAAAATATCTGTAGTGCACCAAGAACATATGTAACTTAATACGATGCGATACTAAAATAACTTTTGAAGAATTTCAACGAATAAGACGATAATTTAAAAGGTGTCTAAAACTGTACACCTCCACCCGTTCAATCTTCACAGTACATTGTTTAGCCAAATACATTTAATTTGTACTCAATATATTTATATTTATAATTTTCAAGACACGACAATAGTAATTTCTACGCGACAGACAAAGAAACGTTACTAATTTTGAGGAAAGATCCTTCGGGTCGCAAAAATGTTCGGACACGCGAGTTCTAAGAAAGCTTATAGTCCTCGCACTCATGGACAACGTAATGGTGTTGTGACAAAATAATAAGTTAGCCGCGAGGATGAAAAAGGTTTCTAACTACTTGTCAGGGTATTGATTTAAGCATACAACGTACCTACGTACTTTCGCTCCTCAAATCAGATTTTCATTACTTATTCAACGCTATCGACTGCGGGAACACTCCACTTTTTATATTCTTTACACGCAATTTTATCGGCCCTGATGAACTCCACCTGAAAGTATAAATATATATATGCGATGTGTCAAAAGGGCTTTTTTTACAATTATTTTATTTTCACAATTGCAATTATTTTCGATGTGGATGACAAATTGGTAAACGACTATTTTCTTTCTCCTGAGTAAATTATAGGTTTCTATCTAGATTAGTCCTTTGGTTTCTGATATTTTTACCAGTTTGGTTATAAGTACGCAAAACTAAATTCATTTCGAAAAAAATACGAAACTAACCCTTTTGAAATTGAAAGATTACTATACTTATACCGTACCTTTTTTTAAACCGAAAAGAACATTCCATTTGAATTAAAACATGAATTTCCGCAACTAACGGGTAAGATAAAAAAAAACCCTAATTTTCAATTTCTATAATAATTATTTTTAAGTGTTTATGTATGAATTCACCTTTAAATGAAAATTTATATTAGTTTATAATTTCAGCTAACGTGTTTTTTTTATTGTTCTAAATAATTCCACTAAATAATTCCAGTTTTATCAAATTTTATTTCTATCTCTATAAGCAAGGATTAAATTGGTAAACATTTAATTTTTTTCGATTATCGCTGACGCCTAAGTAAGTTAATATTTTCTCGATAAGCGATTGAGAATCAAATAAACTGACTCAGAGTGTATATAAAAGATTAAAAAGTAAGGATATATGGCTGCAAGTTTTAGATGCTTTATACATTACACGTCATTTTTTAAAAACTCTATCCGATATGTAAAAGATACCGCCAGTTGTCTTCAATTAAGCCATTACAATGGTGTCACTAGATTATCCGAACAAACGATTTTCATAAAACTCTAGGATTACGAAGCTCGACGAGAACATGATTTTAAACACTTTCAACGTGAAATGAAAAATCTTTCTGCTCATCGTCACTATATATACCCAGATATATACATTCTATTCAATGCAAAGATTTCTCACGATAGATTACTAAACGATCATAAACAGCATTCGTCGCGTTTAAACGTACACATTTATCACGGCATTGAAATCTCAAAATTCACTTAAATGCACGTTATATATAAATGTATAATGGCAACATCACTCGATCCCTATCATCCGATGATCCGAACGAGTTTTACATATACGCACTTTCGCAATCCTAAAATCCCGGAAAAACACAGAGAGAACCGAACTCACGAGTAATAAAAACCCGCGTCTATAGGTGTCGTCGTCGGCACCCAGGAGCTGCAACAGTTCTAGTGCGTCGGAAGCACTGGTATATCTGCAAAGGAGTGACGTAGCCCTCGTATAGCGGGTCGGAGTCGGTCGCGCGCGCGCGCGCGAACCGTAGGCGTCAAGGGAATCGGGAATCGCCCACAAGTATACACGAGTCTGCACCACGGCGACACTGGCGATACTGATACACGAGAATCTCTCTCTCTCTCTCTGTTTCTGCTCTCGCGGTCGTTTTCTTCGCACGATCTCTGTGGTGCCGCTGATGATGAGGCGGATGATGTCACCGCGTACGCGGCGGATAAAAAGCTACAGACCCGCGATAGTCAGGCTAATCCCCCGGTTCCTTCTCGTCTCCTTCGTCGTTGCCGCCGGCAGTGGAGTAGGTACGACGACTCGTTCGAGAGAAGGGAAAAAAAAACGGCGTAAAAAAGTCGATGCCGTTTGAAACGCTCACCGCGACTCTTCCGGCACCTCTCATTCGATTTCTACACACGTATATAAGACTCTCCGATTTCGGTATGTAGGTACGAGGGGACGATTTATATATTTTTACAAGACGTGCACAGCCGCGTCTCGTATTATGCCTGGACTTGCTTGGTTATATTATTATACAGAGGACACGAGAAGAGGCTGTTTTCCTTTTCGACTGTCTTTTTTGTTTCTACATATATCGGCGAGTGAAACCGATGCAGTATATGCGATGCTGCGAGACGATCGCCACTATAGCTCCGGGAGAGCGAGAAAAACAAGTTATAGCGGAGATCGGAGCCGCGAGCCGCGCCTCCATCGCGCAAGGTTGCTGCCGCTGAGTGCTGATGCTGCAGTCTGCTCCGAATGGATGTTTCCTGTGCGCTTTGCCCGCTCGCAGCCGGGGATCTACTGTACCGCGTATACTGGCTGCAGCTGCCGTTGCACACCTAAACGCAGCTTGTACAAAACAGTCAGCACTTCACACGTACTACGAACACACGCACACACACACTTGTACCCCACTGACTCAATGAATGATGTTCATTCAATAGATTCGAAGCATATGTATATATGCGGGTCGCGTGTTGCTTTTCTATTTTAGACCTGTAGACTGATTAAAAGCCGTTTGGTAAATTGAATTTTCACCGTTTACTTTATTACACTGGCTCTGCAGTTCTGTTGGCGCAGTTACGCGATTGTTATATTTATCGATTGAACAATTGTTCCCGATGAAGATGCCATTTAATTCACTTTTCTTCATTATCATATAATATATTTTTTCGTACACTTAAGTATGTATATAATTTGGATTATTTTTTATTTGGCCAATGCAGCTACAAATATTTTCAATTATTCATTTTATCTATATATATTAACAGATATTTGTTGCAAGAATTAATTCATTTTTAAGTCTATATTATATTTACAAGTAAATAATTCTTAGTGTAATACATTTTATTTAAATTTTTTACATGTATAGTTCCCGGCAGTCAAAGGGTTAACAACAATCTAATTGTTATATTATAAATTAAATATAAATTCGCGAGAGTATTGTTTTATGTATTCTGATTCTGCAACAAACACGTAACTAAATATACCGAGTAGATTAAAAAGAGTCGCTGATACAGTTAAATCTGATCCTCCCAGTGTTTATGATACCGATAATTATACCGCAGCCACTCCAGTCTTAACCTTTGACTATTTCGCCGCTTGCAAATGAATAACCAAATGAATCGTTGAATAAACCCGTCGACTGTTGCATATATCCGCTTCTACGCATATGACATACATCATCAAATATTGTTCCAATATACGATTGTACGTAAAGCGCATAAGAAACGTTTTATACGTACACGACTATGCACCTCGCAACTTCTTCTAGCAATTTAGCATCGAAGTATAAATTTTGAACAAAACCTGAACAATTAGCAGCCACTTTCTTACCTATTACGCCGATAAAGATTATGGCGCTCAACAAGTGGTACTCGCAGGGAGACTAGATCACAATAAGAGTACACTATATAAGCCGTAGAGAGGAGATAATCTCGTGGCACTCGGGTGGACTTGACTCACTGGACTAACTCATCTGCACCTGCAGCAGGAGACACTGGCTCGAACACATAAGACATGTCGCGAGTAAGCGGCTGCGACTCGGACCCGTTCCCCGCGACATCCGATATCCTCTCGAGGGAGAAACCGCGCGCGCTGCAGATCTCGGACGCGCTGTGTGTACTGCCGGAGAACATTCCCGGTGTAGTTGTCGGCGTAGCGGCCAGACCGAGCCACGCTGCTGCTACCGAGGCTTATACCAATGCTACCTATATACCAATAAGTAATGGAAAGAGAGATAGAGAGAGAGAGAGAGAGAGAGATAGAGAGGGACACGGTTTTACTGTATGGGACATTATACGTGTATACTCGCTGCTCGCTACTCTCGGTCTAGAGTCGCTGCTACAATGTGAGCGTGTGCGTGCGTAAGACTGTATATACGACTATACGGACAGCTGAGATATTATAATGTATGCGGAGGCACGAGTTAATGGCTATACGCTCGTGGTGATGCTGGATAGTACGTGTCACGATGTGATCATCATGCGCGGTGGCAGAAACTACATAATATCTTCATTTAGCCGAGAATTTGCAATTGGAGGATTTGGATTCGGCTGCGAGAGTATAGAGTATATAGGTAGATTTCATTCTTACAATTTTGTAAATATCTTGGTATATATACTTTATAATTGTGCTTGCGCAAGACAAAAATTTCATAATAAAATCAGTTTTATGTGTTAAGTCTCTGTAAAGATAAAACAATTATTATGAATTTAAATTTCGTTTATCTCAATATATTTACAATTACTACAAGTAAGAATAACTATTATTAAAGTGCATCTTTGTGTGTATAAAAATAATGATATTCAATTGTTGAAAGTGAATTTAAGCGAGAATTGTGTTGTACCTGATATATATGCAAAGTGTTCAACATCTTATTCTCGTATAATTCGCGCGCTGACACCGACGTGTAATTATTCTACCGCAAATGTGTTATTATGATGGCGTTGGATCTTGCATATACAGTTATGCACGCACCAAATTGGCCTCAGTACAATTAGACGAGAATTATAGTTCGTTAAGTTTTCGTAGATCCTCGAAACTTGTTTTTCCTTCGCAAAGCTTCGCTTATACGTATATACCCAGATGAGGATCTATTATACTGATAAGAGATGTATCTACTCGTGCATATATAACATTCTCATGGTGTAACGATTGTTATTACTATACTTGCTCTTTAAAATGAAAACATAAAACGAAATTCTATAATTGTTGCCCAATTAAATGTTTTCCAACACTTTCAAAGTTTGAGTCACTGTTATAATTAAAATATAAAAGCGGTTATATTATGTATAAATAAAAAAGTCAAATAATATTAGACTGCTACTAGATTAATATGTATTAGAATTGGTTACGTATTTTGAAATTAACATGAATATTTAATTATTTTAATTTAATAGTGCAAGGATAATTTTCATCGCTATCATTCCATGTATTTATAGCTTTTAAGTTTTTTAAACTTGTATATGGTAAGATCGTTAATATTTTTTTATTGATTTAGCGTGTGCTGTTTACAGTATGTAGGTATAACGCATAACTATGAGCAACAAATTACATTGAACGCAGCCATTGTATTCGTACTTATACACAAAGAAGAGAGATGTAACACGAGGAACTGACGAAATTTCTACAGAAGCAAAGAACAAAGCAGTAGTCTATTGGAATTGGATATATTTTAACCATCGACGTTTTGGATTTATTCTCGTCGGGTTAATTTTCTCATCGTCCATTTCTTCCATGCTACTCTATTTTTTTTTCTTTAACAAAATTATATATTTATTTATATTTCCTATAAACTGGTTCAAAGAATATACTTTTTATGTAATTAATTTTCATATTGCTGAATGACTCCTGCTAATTGATTAAAGCATAAAGCCTACCTTCACTACCTTCACTGACGTAATCATTCACCATTTTCTCCTTATATTTAAAATAAATAGGATAGCAACGATTTTTCGTTTTCCCTGGTAGAAAATTAACCATTTTTGATGGATAACGTGTTATTCAAATGGAAGCATTTTCAGCCGAAATAAATCTTAAAATCTCATTAAAAGTATCTAAAATTATGGTCATATTTTTAGTTGTTGCCAATAGAATATAATGTTCTTATGAAAAAATTAATTTTTATCTTTAACAACGTAATAATGTTTGCGTTTTTAACTAGAAAATTAACAAATAATTAGCCAAAATATCGGTAATGTTTCTACCAGGGTTTTTATAATTGTATTCCGATTTTTATTATCATTTATTTGATATCTATTTTGTATTTATTATTTATTTAAACTTTTTATTCTTTTTATATTTAAACTTTTTATATCAATAATTAGTTCCTTATTTTGTTTATAATATTAGTCTCGCTATTGAATTTTATTAAATTGATTATTTTAAATTCAATATTAATTATGTGTATATTTGTATTGTTTTAAATAGAAACCTTGGTATAAGAAAGGGAAGCACGGATGTAATGACGTTAAAGTAGGCAAGAAGGTCGACGTAAGTAAAAATAACAATTTGTTGGTTAAGTTCAATCCTCCTTTTAAAAAATACTACTTAAATCACACATATAGAATATATTTATACATGCCAATAAAAATTTTCATGGAGAACGATGCTTTGAAGGAGCTTCAACCGCAATTAGAAGTTCAAATTCCAAGAAACTCCATCGTATCCACTGTTGCATTAAGCTGCACCTCAAGCTACCCAAGGAATAGCAAGGAAGGACCGCGATTCTTCCGACGGTGAAAATAATAGTATGAAAAGTATAGTGCATCTCGATGCTAGTGCGATAATAGTACATTGCGCAACTAGTGGGTGAAGGAATTATCTCGACGAGATAACCTGAGTGCACGTGTTGCGTACAATATTTTTCCATACAACGTGCGCAAAATCGAACTTTGCGCACGGAGTGTGGAAAAGTGATTTTATCCACGTGTGATACGGTGACACGAGGGGAAAAACTATTTCACGCTCATGCATCGAACCGCGTATTTTATGACAACGTGTGAGAAGCTCAATTTAGCGCATACGTCTTTTTTCCTGCAATGCGATAAATCGAGCTTTTCGCACGGAGTCCCATGAAGGTGATTTACTTTTCAGTACTTTATACTTTGGAGACAGCATCTAGTGAACGAAAAAAAGAAAAAAGTTTAGGATTATTTTAAAATATCAATCTTGTTAAATGTTGCTAATATTTTACGTGTAATTTATTCGAATTTGAAATTTAAAAATGTATAATTTTTAATTTAATCTTCACATGCAATATTGTGTTCTTAAGGATCTGCTTGTTGGCTATCAAAATGAGAAAAAAAGATGAAAATCCAATAACAAAGCGGCCGAATCAGACGGCAGAACCGAAAAGTGCAGAAACTGACGATGACAAGGAAAACTATCTAAGTACCTGCATCCTATTCTACGCGCTGGACATTAAAATATCCCAATAATGATAACAAAGATAAAGTATTGTTTACATATTTTTCAAATTGATTAGATCAAAGTATTTTAAAAGCTATGATTTTAACTGAAATGCTGAATCTTAGCTTCAGAAATTAATAAAGGGATCTAAAGTATACATTGACAAAAACGCATTGAAAATTGTAACTAATAGCCAAAGTAAGCAAACGACTCTTGCAAAAGTGCTAACACACATAGTATTTACTCAAAATATTACAAATGCACCATAAGAGGGAGAAAAGGTAAAAGATCAGGTCTTGATCAAAATGAAGTGAACATAATTTTTGTGCTAAGGTAATATACCAAGGGTAGATGTCCCGATTCCTGTGCTTTGACTAATTACTGTGCCCTATCCTTTTACATAGGATTCAGTAATCAGCACACAGTAAATAAAGTATTAGGATCTTATGGCAAACCATCGATGTCCAGTAATAAAAGCATAAAACTTGTTTGTCTCAACTGTCATTATACGATTTTATTTGATTTTGATAAAAGAAATATAAAAAATTATTTAGAAAATACATTAGAATTAACTAAAATATCTATAAAAGTATTAAAAATTAAAGAAATTAAAAAAAAATTTAGAGGTTGTCTGCATGTGAAATAATAAAAAAGCAATTTGCTTAAAAAAACATTTATTGCGCGACGTTTCTAAGGCCTATAACGAATCCCTTCCTTTTCAGTTTCAACTTTCAAGTTTCATCGTAACTTTATTACATAAATAAGCCATACATTATTATAATATTAAATATTTTTTGTAAAGGGGGTAACTCCCGTTTAATGAATAAAATAAAATAGAATAACTATTTAATGTCGGTGCAAAGAGATTTATCAGTATCTAGAGAAAGGACGATTTCATGCAATGTTCCTGAATATGCTGAGAAGCAGGACTGGACTAAAATAGATGACCAATAAATATTTACCAGTTTAAGCGGGACAGTTATAGAAAAAAATACACAACTGCAGCGGAAAACCAAAAAACAAAAATGAAAAAAGAGCTGGAAGTATTTTAATTGTTCACTAGCTAAAATTCCTCGCTCGCTATCGCTCGCTCGAATATAAGGACCTCTTTCTGGATTTCAATGTTGTTCTTCTATTAAACGAAATCATAATAATAAAATTATGCTTTGATATAGTAGAAACGAATGAATTTTACAAAATCGGTAAGGCAAACCAGATTTATTTATTACTTTAACATACAGCAAACGGTATGAACTTATATTTTGGTAATATTCGACTGGAACTGAGCAATAAAATACAAACTCCGGACAACACTCAATTAAAAATGGCGGAAATGCATACCAAATCTATCTTTCTGCATCCAACTGATTGTACTGAAGTTGCTAATATCATAAACAATCTGAAAATAAAAAACGGAGGTGTCGATAATATCAATGCCAAAACTATTAAAACTCTCTCAAATTTTATAATGCAACCACTTTCACATATTTTTAATATATGCATAGAAACCTCAGTCTGGCCAGATGCATTAAAAAACGCTGAGATTGTTCCTATATTCAAATCCAATGACAAGAACTATGCACACAACTATAGGCCAATATCTCTAATATCTAACTTGGCCAAAATTTTAGAAAAAATTGTTTATGACAGACTCTATAACTTCGTTATATCCAGCAATAAACTGTTAAACAATCAATACGGATTCACAAAGAACAGAGGTACCAAGAACGCTCTGTAACACATAACAAATAAACTGTACAATAATGTAGATAAAAGCAAACCTATTGCTATAGCTTTCTTAGATCTTGCCAAAGCATTTGACACTGTCAATCACGAAATATTGTTAAAAAAATTATATTGCTATGGAATAAGAGGCAATGCTTACAAACTTATGGAAAGTTATTTAAACAATAGACTGCAAAGAGTAAAAATAAAAGACATAGTTAGTGAAAGTATGAATATAAATACAGGAGTTCCTCGATTAACAATTCTTGGTCCACTTCTGTTTATATTATACATTGATGATATGCTAAAAGAAAATATAATATCATACGCTGATGATACTGCAATTATTGTTGAAAACAATACGTGGAGTGAGGTTGAAAATAAAATGAACGTCGAAATTAAAGAGATATCTACCTGGTTAGCTCTAAACAAACTGTCATTAAATTTAGAAAAAAACCACTTATATGACCTTTGGCAATTACCAAGATAGTGTTCCAAATAAATTTGAGATTCATATAGATAATAAAATACTAAAAAGAGTAGATGGTTGCAAATATTTGGGAATTATTTTCGACAATAACATAAAATGGGATAAATGTGTAGATTATTTATATAGCAGGACCAAATATCTTGTATATGTTTTTTATAAACTGGCTAGAGTAATGAGCTTGGAGACATTGATAGTAATTTATTATGCTCTCTTCAATAGTGTTATTGGATACGGTATTATTACATGGGGAGGTGCTTATTCAAATACAGTAAATCTTTTAAATAATCTGCAAAAAGACTCTTGAAAATTATCAATAAAAATCAGTTTATAACAAACAAAAATCCTCTGAATATTACGCAATTATTTGCTATGGAAGCTTTATATTATCATTATAATTGTCTAAAGTTCAAGTTCGTTAGTTCTGACAGTACAACAAGAAACAAAAGCTTACAATTACCAAAAATGTGTAAGGCTGTAAGTAATAAGAATAGCTACATTGTAGCAATAAGACTGTTTAACAAATTACCTATAAGTATGAAGAATATAAATACAAAATATAAAAAAAAGAATTAATTAAAGACTGGATTAGAACATCTGTTCAATAAATATTAACCAATAAATATTAACTGTTATAAATTTGGAAATATATGATGCACACCATATTAACATATATAAATGCTGTGCACTTCTTTGTTACTTTGTTATATTAGATATTTAAATAAGTCAAATTATATTTCAATTTAGTTTTAAGGTTTATATTATAATATATTGTAACCGATTCCACCAACAGGTAACTGTGTTTACCTCTGTGAGAATTATATGGATGGTGTTCAACACACTATGTAATTTTGTACTAGTATAAATAAATAAATAAAATAAATAAATAAAATAAATAAATAAATAAATAACCCAAATTGGAAAGAAATTAAAGATAATATAGGGACAAATGATAAAATTGTAAATAAACCTGATATAGTTGCTAGAGTTTTCCAATAAAAAATAAAATGTTTCAAAGAGGAAGTTACTAAAAAGGTGATTTTCGGTAAGTGTATTGTCTACACTTACGTTTCTGAATTTCAAAAAAGAGGACTACCACATATACATATGCTATTATTTTTAAGTAAAGAGGACAAAATCTTAAATTTTGCAACAAGTAAATGATATCATTAGTGCTGAAATACCGGATGAAAAAAAAACATCCAATTCTTTACAATATAGTTAAATAATTTATGGTTCATGGTCCTTGTGGTAATCAAAATGAAAAGACTCCATGTATGGATGAAGAAAAAAAGAAATGTTTAAAAAAATTTTCAAAGCAATACAATGATGTAACTATTTTTAAAACAAGTGGTTATCCAATTTATCAACGCAGAAATGATGGGAAATAAATCTATTTCAGTAAAAATAGAATTGCAAACAATCAATTTGTGGTGCCTTACAATCCTTATTTATTATTAAAATTCAATTGTCATATTAACGTTGAGATTTGTTCAACCGTACAGTGCATAAAATATTTATTTAAATACTGTTACAAAGGACATGATATTGCCTTTAATATTATACACTGAATTCCTGTTAATAATAATTGTTTAATGTGTAACAAATATGTTTGTGTTTAACTTTTTATTCTCGTTCACCCCTTGCGATAAAGAACTGCATAAATAACTACTCTGCAGCTACAACGGGAACTACAGCATGACTACAGCAAAGATATAGTAAATTCGGACTGTAGTTTACACTACAGAAAAAAAACTACAGAGGAATCCCTTAGAAAAAACGGCCGTAGCCACCACTTTGTACACAAACTGGATCTTAATAAATCTCTTTTTTTGTTATAAAAGTTAACTAGATTTAATTAGAATAAAAAATTAATTAATGTGAAAAAATAAAGAGTAAAAAAAACTCCAACCTTACAAGAGATTGATAATTCAAAGGGGCAAGGCTCGAGACCAGCCGAACTACAGTCCGAATTTACTGTATCTTTGCTGTAGTCCTGCTGTCCCACTACAGTTTCACTTTATTTAGTTCCCGTTGCAGTTGCGGAGTAGTTATTTCTGTAGTTCGTTATCGTAAGGGACTATATACATAGCGCTTCCCACGGCAAAAGGAAAATCGAAAATGTTGAAAATCGCATTTTAGAATTTTCTTAAAAGATGTCGGCTCATACCTGCCTTTAATAAAATTGTATAGGCAATGCTACGAAACTAGCACTATCATTTAGAATATGTAGGTATTTAATTAAAAACCAAATTTAACTCCTTTACTTGAAGGAAAACATATGAAAAATGGCCCTGTTCTGAATACGTGGAAGTAAAACCAGACGAGTATAGAAAGACACTGATTTTCAATTAAGTTTTTATCAACTTTACCTTGGAGGAAGGGGGCCAATTTCTTTTTTTAATTTGAATGTCTTTTGATATTCTAAATAATGGCGTGGGCTTCGTAGGTTATCCGTAGACCCTACTTTTTATTCTAATCTCGTGGACATCCTCCTTTATTATTTCTAACGGTGTTCGCGAATTTCTGCTTTGGGCACTGATTTCCATACGCAAAGTACCACTTTATCTCATGCTTGCGCAAAATGGAATTTGCCGCACACCGTTAGGAGAAATAAAATACGCTACGCGTGTGCAAATATGATACTCGCGCAACATGCAATATAGATTTTTGAAAAAATAAGCCTTTTTCTTCAATTTTTTTTCTTTGTAATAATGCACACAATTTTGTAATGTAAATAGAAATTGGCATTTCTATTTACACATTGCGACCACTTTCCCCAAACTATAGTCATACTGTACTTCAACCCTAAAAGTTGTTTTTTCAGGAGCATGCTCATGCAGGATACCCGTCGATTTCGGAGAATTATAATAGATCCATTCAAATGAAAATCATTTACAGGTAGGCATATTCTCAAACTTAAACAATAAATGTTAATTAATTGCATAGCTGTAGGGATTTTTTTCCGTTTTTTTTACTAAATTTTAATTTTTTAAAGTTTTTTCACTTTTTTGACCATATTCATATTCTGTATATTTTAAACGATTTTTATAATGTACTCGGTTTAAATCAAAATTCTAGTTTTCTGTACGTATCAAAGAATATTCTATTATAAATTCAATATGACCGTACATACGAACGTTTTTAGTCCTTTACTTTATATTCCATATAAGATGAAGAGTTATAAATTTTTTTACGTCAATAAGGAGATGTTCAGAGGATTTTTTTCAAAATAATCTATGAATATAAAATAGATATATTAGAACAATATATGACATATGGTAACGATAAATTAGTTCGGAGAAAGATAAGTGTTTTGTTGTTTGACGCATAAATTAATTTGAAGCATCTGAAAATTTACCATACTATTCTACAACATTTCTCTAAATGATACTTATTTTGAATTAGAATAAGAAAACTTTTATTTAAAGAAATTTCTGAAAGTAATCTACTATATCTTGTATTTTATTATTCACAGTCATTTACATTTGTTCGTTAATATTTTTATATTTAAAGTCACTTTGTGGGTTTACTTCTTACGTAATGCGGTCGTAATTTAGGTGAGTGTAAAATATAACTACTGCGTGTCCTCATTTTTCAATATCACTTTACAAGTTTGATCATTTTAAATGCTTTTTGTAATTTCATTCACTAGTCCAGTGTCCATTCATAAAACGATAAAAAGGAGCATGAAACAAAATGTAAATTACGTTGACTCGATTGCCATAATAATTGTATATATATATATAGTGCACCAGATATCCTTGTGTTCAAAGGGCTGAGAAAAGGCCGTGCTCTTGAAATCTGGTGCGACCTTAACGCACGTATTCAGAAAACGCGTGTATGTATATATATTGCAATCGCTCGACAGAATCGCTTTGTTATTTAAGTAAGGAAACAGAGTTTGTTCGTGGCCTTAATCGGGCGTGTCGGTATACATATATATCGCAACCCACGCATCCCTGTTTCAAATGCGCATGTGACGCGTCCTTTTTTGCGACCATTTTGCTTTTCTATACTGGATTCGAAGAATTTTTTTACTCAACTGAATTACAATGTGATTTATTTCAATTTTTTTTTGTCTACAGCTTTTAGACAGTCTGACGAATCCCATTTTCTAATAAGCGATTGAAAATAACGTCATGGACTTAATTTCTACTACTTGTTCATTTTTTTATTGTTAATGAAAGTATATATGTAAAATTTTATTGAATCTGCGACTACAATTGTAATATGTTTAAAAAAATTGTGCCAGATTTTACTGTTATAAATGTAAACATGTGGATCAGTAAGTTACGACAGTATGTTGTCTCGGTGTAAACCATTCACATTTATTTATTGTCTTGATGCAAACACCGGAATACCTAGCTTAGCATTATTCCATAGGGTGAGAAATAAACTGACACAGTAAATTTATTTCCCAAACATCATAATTAGACTTGTATGGTTTCTAATTTAGCTTATATCAATCTTCATTCATGCAATTTCACTTCTTTATTATTAGACTATGAATTTAAAAACAGAGGTGTTTACGTGTAACACGAAGTTAATTGGCCTTGAATTCCTTGCGCTCGCTCCAGTTTGTAAAATTAAGAGTATAACGATTAAAAATTCTCGGCGCGCAATCAACGATAGCGTTATACTGTGTTTGGGTTGTAAACTTTCCCCGGTTCCTCATTGAAGATTTTCCCGCACGTGTGCCACATCCAGACGAAAGTAAAAAAGCGGAACGCGCGCAATCAAGAAAAATCTCAATGACGATGGCGGCTAATAAAAGAATATTACATACTTAATACCCAGTTTGTTGGGCCAATAAAGGATTGTATAAATTAAATAATTATTCAGTAGACATTATTTTAAAGTTAACTTTAAATAATTAAGTACTATAAATTTAAGTTTTAACTCACAATGTCTTTGTATTCATTATTTTCACTGTTTATATTAGCTGGTCTACTGGATATCAAATGCTTCACAAGTATATCATAATCGAAGTTTCTTCGTACTGGAACGTGCAACATACTAATTCGGTTGTTATTCAAAAGCAAACCAGGCATATTCAGGCAAAGTATATATGTTTTAAATTATTCAAATATAAAAACCGTACGTCACTATTTTCATTATATTTATGACTATGAACTAAAATGTTAAAAAGCAATGAACAAGCACATTATTATACAAATTATTATACTTCGAAGTACAAGATTGTACAGAAAAAAATCAGTAATGTTGATTATAAATGTGTTTTATTAATAGGTTTTAAAGGAGGATGACCACGGATATAGGTAATTAAAAGAATTAGTTGTCTAGACCAAAGGGAAACTGAGATATGCCTTGTTAAAGCTTGAAAATTAACATGGGTTATTTCAATGTCTGACTGTACCCGGAACTATTCTACTAATCGTATATGTCTATATATAGATATACTGCTCATGTTAATTTTCAAAATTTAGCAAGGTATATTGCAGTTTCCCTTTGGTCTAGACAGCTAGTTCTTTTTGGAAAATGTTTCTTATTTTGTAATCTATACAATCATACAGTTATCCAAGATTCTCCGTGAGGGGCACAAATACTTACATCCGTTGTCATCACATTTTCGTACTGTTACTGACCCATGAAAGATACCCAACAAATCAATTTAATACATTCTATTGCTTTAAATTAAAAATCCGCAAGAGCTCTAGCAGAACAATTTGTTATATCAGTTTTCTTATGTCCAAATAATATCTTACGAAATTTGTTACAAGATTTTAAAGCCGAAAAGGGTATTACAACCTGCAATGATAATACGTATACTTTAAAAAAAGAATCTTTGGTGTGCTCATCATTTGCTTTTGTTTCGTAATGCAGTCCAGTATAGAATTTTATAGGTAGATATGACCCAAAACATATTACTCACTTACATTTTTGGTATCATTAAAATCATTAATATATTAGGCATATTTTAAAGTGTATTGCTAAATTAAAATGTTACATTTTTTATGTACTTTATTAATTTAGAAAATGTGATGTTACACTATATTTGCGATTATTGATAAGTTGAATTTGTTTCAAGGATTGTAGTTTGAAATTTTAATATTTATCAACACAGGTTATAATCTAAATAGTTTTTTAGAAAATTTTGAAAATAGCTGTAGTTTAGAAAATCATTTTTTATGTATGCCGAGAATGGATGAAGCGATTTTCAAACTTCAAAATTCATTTTATTCGTTTTTTTGTGGGATGAGCGCTGACAAGTACCTATTTTTTGTTTTTTATTTTCAATGCTTAAATTTGCAATTCGATTTCATAAAAAGAATTCAATTAATTTTTGCCTATTTTTCGATTATTCTAGTTTTGCTACTTCAGAGAGTATAAGCTCTGTATCGAAGAAAAAGAAAATAAGTTTGAGGAACTAGGTGACAATAAATTGGCAGAGATTGCTTTATTGTTTATATTTTTGTAATTATTATATTTGATATAACAATCTTATTGTTCTAGTTATTATTACGCGCTGCAGATGTAACTATACTATCAATCTACTAATAGCTTTAAAGAACGCTGGATAGTTTTGGAGTGTTGAGTTACGAATACCTCACAAGTGGGCTTAAGCTAAAATTAACCTTTGCTATACTGCAGAATAGAATAAATATAATTCAATATTCCCGTGAAATAATTTATACATAATATTTGTAACGAGTGTTCTATATTTGCATGAATGGTAACTTGATTTTTTTGATTTTATTTTTCATTTATCATACACCTATAGAGAAATCTTGTACTCAAAATTACACAGTTGAAAATCTGTTGAAAAAGCACAAGAGGTGTGTTTAAAATTTAAATAGAAAAATTTCAGCTCCGCATCTCCTATGCAAAACCAATTTGGTTTGCTAAAATTATTACTATATTCGAATTGAATTGAACACAAAAATTACATAAATTAAGTATCTATTTTCAAGACAACGATTTACAAAAAATACTACCTATATTTTAAACCGGTGTACAATGCTGTTCAGTACAATCTGCGCACCACAGATTAGCGGATTTATAAAAAATGCCACAAAAATAAATGTAATAAAAGTTTCCGACAAAATATACAGTCATTTTTCTAGATTCGGCAATCTGTTTCAATATCAGTATACAAAATCCTAATGGTAATTGATGCAGTAACTCTGTAAGTTTTATATTTTAATTTCGTCTGATTATCAATTTACATAACTGGGGCTATTTTTAACATTTTTGCGAAAACCCGTTGATTTAATTTCTGAATGAGAATAAGCTGCAGCATCGTATCTCGTCCGTGCAATCGACTGACTGTATATATATTATACATAATATATACTTGGACCGAGGGTCCACGGAGGCTTGAAATGTCCTCCTACATGCACCGAATGTTGTCACGAATTTTTTGCTCAGCCTGCGGTGCTCAATGCCACTTTCAGGTACTTTCTATACAGCCTTCGACGAAAGGTCCAGGTCTTTATTTGAAAACTGGGAACCCTTGAGAAGCATAATTATATGTACTTACTGCTTAAACATCTCCGTATTGTTTCAAAATTTATACCTACTAGTTCGCTGTATAGATATAGTACTTTTGGCTGAAAATGAAATAATCATGATTTATAAAAGAATGATTTCATACAAATAATAAGTTGTAAGGTTTTATTCGTTCAATATTATAAAATGCAAAATTTGTATTTACACTGAAATAGGTTTTAAGTAGTAGGTGTTGTACTACATAAGTTATCAGAAATATGTTGCTATTAAGTATTGTTGAACATTCGCGTATCGATGCCAATAGATGTACCTATATTTCATTTTCATATCTAAAATTTTACAAAAAATAGAAAAATTAAAACATGTACAATTTTATTTCATTTTAATAAGAAAACATTGTCTTAGTAAAAAAACTTTTATACCGTAAACGGGCAGATAAAGAGGAATGTGCATTTCAGGGATTACATTTTTTACAAAGTAATGAAACATATTGGTATCTGGGTTTTATTGAGTAGGCCCTGGAAATCAATAAGATATTCACTAGTATTATCTATTATATGTATTCATTTTCAGTATATATTATAGATGTACGCCAATCCATTAAATCAATATAAATTCCTGAGAGTTTCAAGAAAATCCAGGAGCCGCGTCTCTGTTTATCTCCTTGTAAGTTTGAGGACTTTTGAACCAAATCGTGTCCTTTAATTGTTTCATATAATTTGATCAATTGAAATATTTTCCTAGCGTGGAACGCGTAAAAGTATACAGTAATTACATTTGTAATGCAACAATTGTAATAATGCAAAAAAAAAAAGAAATCAAATCTCATTTCGTAGTATTAATAACTGCAGTTGGCATACAGCAAGAAAAATACTCGATAAAGAAACGAGTGTATACAGAGCTGACAGAGAGAGAAAAACATACGGTTTTGTTATCAAACACACAACAGCGTCCCCCACCTGGAGCCTCGTCGTCGCGCTATCGTATTAGAATCGCGTGTATACTGCAGGCCCCCGCGAACGGGAAGCATCGCGGCGTTGGTTGGTCCGCGCCTGCGTCGACAAATCGCCTATAGCCGCGGCCAAGACGTGGGCTGATGCACAAGATCCTTGTGTATATATATGCTGTCTCTCTCTCTGCGCACGTGTATACGCGTTTCCCCGCGCTCGCGAGTCCTCAGCCGCGGAGTTATTCGCCGAGCGTCTCGCGCTCCTCGCCTCAGTCGGCTGGCGAAGTCCCAAGCTGTCACTTATATATATATACGACCGAACGATCTCTCTCTCTCTCTCTCTCTCTCTCTCTCCGACCATTCATTCATACATTTACCTTATAGCGAACGACTCGAGGTGTGCGTTGTTGACTTTGCTTTCGGTGTAATTCTGTGTGTCTCGATCTCTCTGGGGAATTGGAACGACTTGCTTTATACAGCTACCGTTGTTGAATCTTAATTTTTTTTTTCCTATATCGAGGCTTTTAGTTTTCATTCGAACAACTGCGCGTGCTGCTGCTGTTGCTGCTGCGCGACGCCGGGTTACTTTTCTTCGATCTGTAGCGGACTGCCGTTCCTAAACGTTCGACTGTGACAGGTGAGTTGTGTGTTACACCATTTTTTGTCATTATAGTGATCACGGGGAATATCTTGGACGGTCTTATCTTGTATCTTATTGCGTTTCGACGACTTTTTTAAATTTATTACGACGTGTAATAACTATTATTGCATCACTCACGGATTTAGATATATACGAAAACAAATCCTGTAATGTTTGCGATTATAGTTTTTTTTTTTTTTTTAATTTAATGTTACTGTAAACCTTTAGTAATACTAAACTTGTACCTCAACGTCCTTAACTTGTACGAACTAAACTTAACACTTTGTCTACAGTTTTTCTACTATTTTTACATAGAATTTATGGTTTGTCACGTGGTGCACGCAAATTTTTAATATGGTTTTGTCCTGAAACTTAATTTTATTAAATTACACTCAAATGCATGCCAAGATCATGCTCTATTTTAAGATTTTGATTCAATGTATTCAAATATTATCCATCGGAAAATGATTTGATCTCGCTTAAATTGTATAATCATACATCTACAATTCAATAGCATCATTTAAACTCGAAATATTAAAGTAGTTTGTAAACGCCAATAAACGTAACTGAAACACTTAAAATGCATTATTGCTAATAAATTATGAATGTTTTATCCTTTAAAGAATTGTTTAATGATTTACTAAATTGTGAGGAATCTTTTAAAGAAATACTTTTATTTTATGTATTTTGTGCTCTTCTATGCAAATGACAAGTTGAAGAATTGAAAATTTATAGTTGAATAATTGGTACACATTTGACTCATCAATTTGAAAATGTTGGATCGACCGACGATTTACTTTTAAGATAATGACAGCTCTATAGTGACTTTTAATTACTTTCCATGAAACGTCAGCTTCGCGAGATTAGCTTTATTGGCGATACGTCCTTCGCGCAAATATACAAATATATAATAATTAAGTACAGTTTCATGTAAATAATCCTCAACTGTGGGGGTAATTCATAGTTGGTGAATGTCAGGGACTTTCTTATATGCGAGTATAGATACGAAATTTCCCGTTCTAATGAATATGTTATAGAAGAATAATTACATGGGATTCGGTCGGTTGCATCCTAATAATTAACTTTAATAATATATTGAATATTTTTTCGTATTACACTTACCACCTGTATAACTTCGCTGTTACATGAAAGCAACCTATCCTTATACGATAAACTTTAATGTATAATATTTGTTCTATTATTTGATCAATATAACTACCTATTTTTCGTGAATATTTTTTATCAACAAATTCAACTCTAATAGAATTTAGGCTTTAAGAAAATTTGCAAAAATATTACTTTCATATGCACGTACACTTAATATAATTGAAATATATAAGGTTATGATTTTTATTAAATCTACAGTCACGCATTTAATGCTCAACTCTCAAATTGCATAGTCATGTGAAACGAAAATAATTATTGTGTACTTTCTGGCCAATCAGACTATTCTTGCATACGCTAAATAGTACGTTTCGATACTAATGCGATAAAGTGATTTTACAAGTGAAGGGAATGAAAAAAGGCCACACGAGGACGAAATTTATTTCTCGCTCATATATCGAACCGTATTTTAAGATATACAACGAGTGAGAAGCTGAATTTAACGCATGCGTCTTTTTTCGCACGGGGTGTCATAAAATTATTTTTTTTTTCAAAGCGCGAAGTTCCGTCATGACATCATTTCCTCATATGATTTACAGCATCTATTATGTCACTTTTATGCATTACCACCAAATTGCTCGAAGATTTATCTTCGTGAATAATCAAAGGCGGATTTTCAGTTTAATTTTAGATGAATTAAAACACCTAAACATGACACAAATCATAAATATATTTAACAGTGAACTCATCATCTCTACTATGAATTATAAATGTAATGATTCTGAATAGGTTTAAAATTGTATATTATCATATTTCGCGAGACAGTAAGAAAAGATCATGAAAGATTTATAAGTAGAAAATATTTATTTCATATAGGTAGGTATGTACAAATAGAAACAAACAATGTAATCTGATTCAAGACTCGATCTCTAAATTACAAAGAAGTATACTATTTTAGATAGATGATACTACACCCTCGACAGATGTACTAGAAGAGTCATTGACTTCTGCTAAAAATAGCTGCGATTCGGAAAAACCTTCTTTTTGAATTTTAAATTAACAACATTAAAAATGAAATATCAAAACTAAATGTTCCAAAATACAATTTTTAATATGCCTTCATATCTTCTATTAAACATCAATAGCAATCAAAAACCCTAAGTACTCAAATTGATAGTAGAAGAATAAAATATTTAAAATGCAGATAACATAATAAAATAAATTTTCTATATTAAAAGTACGTCCATATTTGTGTACACCACTACATACAAAAATATCCACATATAATCTACTATACCATAAAAGACTGTCTAATGCACTTGGGTACAAAAGTGAAATTAATCAAAAGCTGACATCTTCATCAGTAAGTTTCTTGCTTCAATTCTCAAGACGAATAAAAACACTGAACTAAGTCCCAATAGAATAAAATGGTCAGCAGCGAATCAGCTACAAACTCTTGACATAATGCCTCCGTCATCATCGAGCCACAATAATGGACAAATATATAGCAGCGACACGTAGGTCATTATCCGCACATAGCTGCACTATGTAAAAACGGTTCCCTCGAGTCTATATCTCCGCGCCAAGCGTTGCAATGTCTTAACGGCCGCACTATTGACGCTTAAATGGAAGTAAACGGACAGCCATACGTCACGAAGACTTTCATTGCTTCGGACATCTTATTTTCATAATCGTTATTGGCCTTTCTTGGTTCCTGTATTCCTCGATTGCTTGATAAAAAGATTTATGTAGATTTTCGAAAAACGTCGGTTTTCACCGAGTTGAAAAGGGGAAAGTATATGTGTTTGATGAAATATATTTGCGTTATTTTTCGGTATCTTAAATATGGAAAATGTAATTCTTTTATAAAAACTAGAAGTTTTATATTCAGATATTCATTTGTAGATTCGTTTCATACAATAAAAATTGATATTTCTTGCCTCTCTAGTTTTACTAACTATTTTACTAACGGCAATAACATTTTTCATCATACTTTTATAAATCTTATAATAAAATTAGCAATATAGCTATACAGTCGAAATGCATACATACTAATGAGAGAATAATTTTATAATAACGTTATGTATAATTGAATAGTGATATAGCGTATATGTCATAACGTAAATGAACTATTATACGATATGTATGCAGTAATAAAAGTTAGATAACGATCCTTTTGATGACTACATGCAGATAATGGTATACCACCTCTTATATAAATGTTGAATAATAACAATCGTAGATAATTTTTTAATTTTAAAGTAATTTCCTCTCATTCTTCGCATTATAATTATTATCTCATCAAATTTTTGCATGTTTTTCACGTTGAAAATGTTGATGTGGTACCTAAGTGCTGTGGTAAAAATAGACTTGTACAACATATGTTTAAATGACGAATGTGCAAATGGTTATGCAAACATAATCAAAATTTTGCAGTGCTAAAAGATTTTTTGCGCACTCGACTAGACCATTCGATGTCAATTTTTGTACTCGCTAAATATTATAAACTACTCAAACGAATATCTTTAAAGTTCACAAATATTGTTATTATAACCAATTGAAAAATATTATAGATAAAAGATTAATCACGTAAAGGAAATGCATAAATAGAGGTGTCTTGATTTTAATTAGCTTTAGCTCTCGAATGTATCTACTAATTTTATACGTCTATATATAGATACTATGTGTATGCATATTTGATTATACATACTCCTTGAGTAAATTTTTTAATTTTATCAAGACTCCTCCTCATTCCACTCCTAATATTTATAGGTAATATAGGACCTACGAGCAAATACACACTTTGTATTTGTATAAGCACAAAAAATGCCTATCAAAGTCTTACGAAAATCGGATTTATAGAAGTCGCATACTCTTCTTGTTAATTACATCGTAAAATGACAAGTTTCTTATTAGGATCTGAATAATCTCTACACGCAAACATGTGTTATCGTTTATATTATTTATAGATAATACGTGAACGAATAATATTAAAATTTAAATTGCATCGAAGTAGCATCAAAATAAATTTTAGAATAAAACCAATATTACTTAAAAGTTAATCGAATCAATCAACGAGTCTGGAAAATTCACAATATATATGCGTCCGAAAAGTATATTTATGCGAGAAAACAAAAAAGTTGAAATTATATGCATCCTTTACAATGGGCATATATTGGTCAAACTAATAAACACATAGGTATAAACAAAGCCCACATATCGTAGATAATCTGTCACAGCTCTTCCTCCGCGTGTAGCGTTCTGTACATCTTATACATATATTACATATTTAAACTCATCGACGAGAAATGCGCGCAGCTCATGTCCTGTATATAACTTGTGCTCGACGTTGCCAGTGCGAGTACGAGTACTTGGACGTATATAAAAATCGACGAGTCGACGGCTGCAGCAGCGGTGCCCGCGTTTCACGGTAGACGGTGGCAAAAGACCAAATCGGCCTACAGCCGGGGCTTTCATCTCCATACTCGGTGGTTGTGGCTATAATGAAATGCCATGGGTGTTCTTGGCGAGAAAAAAAACGAGGCGAATTCAGCCTGTCTCACGTTAATGGCCTTGCGTCACTTTGTCCGCTGGCTGCTGCTGCTGCAGCCGCGCGGATCTCGTTTTTCTCGATTCTTTCTCCCGCGTCCTCCCTGATGTTATATATCTGTATACTTACTCGTGAGATCGCAGCTGTCAGTGCTGCTCATTTAGGGGTGTGGGTTAAAGGTCCTCTCTCTCTCTCTCTCTCTCTCTCTCTCTCTCTCTCTCTCTCTCTCTCTCTCTCTCTCTCTCTCTCTC
>UELV01135759.1:0-11601 GCA_900490015.1 Megastigmus stigmatizans | reverse complement strand
ACGGGGGCTGTGGGGAGTGCGGTACCCGCCGCTGGTTGTGGCTGCAGGCATTTGGGGGCGGCTGGGCCTTCTACCGGGCCACCCGCCACTAGCTGGGTCCTTGCCGCAGCTTCTCGTTGGCGAGCGAGCTCCAGTTCTCGCTCGGCGTGGGCCACGGCGTCCTCAGCCGCTGCCGCCAGCCTCTCTCTCTCTCCTCCCTCTCTCGCTGTGCCTGGCGCAGCTTCCTGGCCGCCACTTCGTGGCGTGCTGCCTCCTCTGCTCTTCGTGCCTTGTGAGCCGCGTAATCGGCGAGTTCTTCCTGGCATTTCTGCACCAGGGAGACCCACCGGCCAGCCCTCTTCTCGCCACTTGCGAAGTTTTTCATGAAGTTATCGAGGGCTGCGAAGGCTTCGCCTTCGAGCCTGGTGGCCTCCCAGTGCTTGTTCCAGGCCTCGACGAGCGCGGCCTCCACACGCTGCAAGTTACGCTCGAGTGAGGCGAGCAGCGGCTCGGCACCTCCCTCCTTCGTGCCTGGGGGCTTCTCAGCCGGAGACGCGGCGGAGTCTTCCGCCCGAGTCGTGGCGGTATGGGGCCTCCTCAGTTGGGGTGGCTGCGCGTGGAGCTCCTCCTCTTCTATGGTCTGCGAGGCTGCATCTCTCAAGCTTTTAGCCAGGGGTTCGATCTTCTCCCCTGGCGCTGCTAGAGCCGGCGCTGGGATGGCTCCATTTGATAGTGGTGGCAGCTCCTCCTCCGGGCTTCGCGGAAAACTGAAGGACGGCGCGGTTGCGTTCTCACCGTCGGTCTCCTCGATGATGACGGTGGACGGTCTCTGCCTCTCCGCGTCGTCCCGGCGGAGCTGTTCTTCTTTCTCTCAGAGGGAGTCCATCGCCGTCTCCAGCAGCTCGATTACCACCGGGTGGACTATGTGATGTTGATGCTCATCTGTGGGAAGAAAGAAGAAAAAGGGGTAATCTCAGGTTTACCACATTCTTTTATTCCCGATGCAGCGCACGGTTTCTTAACCGCCTTGGTGATACGGCGAGTTCGATTACCCCTGGGCACTTTTTCGTCCCCGGGAGCAGATCTCGTTTGCGTACCGTGGGCTGCTCGGAGTTTATTGGACGCTGTTGCATCTTCTCAACAAATGGAGGCGGTGATGTTAGTTTCTCGCAGAAGGCGTTTTTATCAACAGAGATCAGTTCTGGATTCGATTCGCATGCATTTGGCGGGTCGCTCATCGCCTCTTCTCTCCTCGGTGGTGGTGGGTTCTCGTCGTCGTCTTCTTTCGGTTCTTCCCCTCCGATGTAAGGCTTCAGATCTTTCGCGTGGATGTTGTCATCTACGTGATCGTCGGCGTCTATTATCTGGTAGCTGTTCGAGCCTCTTATTGCTGTTATGAGGTATGGGCCGGAGTACTTGGGGGCCAGTTTCGCCGCTATGCCCTGGGCGGCTGAAGATAGTATCCGGTTCTTCTTCCAGACCTGGTCCCCTGATTTAAATGTAGGTTCTCTTCTGCCTGCATTATAGTACTCCGACTGCCGCGTCTGAGCTTCTCAACTGCGGCTAGTAGCTTTGCTGAGAATTTCTTGCAGGCCGTCCATTTTCTTCTGCCATGCCTCTACTCTGGATTTCCCGAGTGTCTCGACTGCTACCGTGTCCTGTTCTCGCCGAGAAGTGCCTGGGGGCATTGGTTGTCTGCCATAGTTGAGCAGTGCCGGGCTGGTTCCTGTCGAGCTTTGTGTCGCCGTGTTTAAGGCGAACATTAGCTCCGGCAGATTTTCATCCCATGTTTGGTGGTTCTCCGTGGCGTATGCTGTCATCATCGTCTGCAGTGTACGGTTAGACCGCTCCACTGGGCTAGCCTGCAGATTGTATGACGGGGTATTGGAGTGGTGTAACCCTCGCTCTGTCAGATATTGATCCACGGCCTTGTTCTTTAATTCTGTGCCGTTATATGACAGGAAGACCTCCGGAATGCCAAAGCGTAGAATTACTCTCTCGTTCAGCTCTTTTATTATGCTTTTTGCGTTCGCTTTCCTTAGCGGAACGCACTCAACCCAACGGCTGAAGAGATCTTGTAGAACGAGGATGTATTTGAATCCTCAGATACTCCGCGGTAGTGGTCCCATAATATCTCCCGCCACTACCTGTCACGGTTTCTCCACTATTCGCCTGCTCATTAGGCCTAGCGGGAGTTTCTGCTCCACTTTACACTGCTGACAGATCTGGCACTTCCGAACGTAGTTTCGGACATCTTCATAGAACAAGCCATGCCCATGAAGCGTCTGAGTTGCCTAAGGTTTTTCGGAGCTGGACACGTCTTCCACTCGTGCTCGACGCAGGTGGTGCTCGAGAGATGTCCTCCACCTTTTCTGTCAGGGTTCGTACCCTTGAGATGATGTCCGCCAGACACAGCAAGAAGTCTGGCGGGACCTGGAATGCCGTGCCATCTGTGGCCGGCAGCGTTAGCCAGTCTTGTCTTCTTGACGTTCGCTGGTCTCGCTACCGTCTTCAACGGTGGCATGTGTGCTCACCCTCGCAGGATTCGGCCATGGAGCTGTGGCGTTCAGATTTTCTATTACAATTCCATCTGCTGCTAACTGTTCTAGCAGATATGGCCCAGGCATCTGGGTTCCATTCGCTGAATCACCTCGTGGCTCTCTTCTGCTGGTAATCAGCGTGGATCGTTTTTCTCTTCTTCTTTGTATGGAGTTTTTTGCCTTCACGCATGCTACAAAGTCCTCTGCAGTGTAGTTTTCCAGCAGCCACTGGTGCAGTCGGCTGGCTTTTCCCAGCTGTGATTCTGAGTCGGTGAGCTCTAACGTCTCGAGGTGTTCCTGGAGTTCACCGTTGTTCAGGTTGAGGATATACTCCTCAACCGCTTGATCGAGCTCTTCGCCCATGCTTAATTTTATTTAATTGGTTTTTCACAATCGCAAGAGTCTCTTGGTGACTAGACGCTGCCTGTATGCAAGGTTTTCCGGGTTCTAAGGCGCTCTTTATTAATTCGCTCTTCTGAGCTATCCTTCTTGGATTTTCAGAGCCGCTCGTATACAGAGGCTCGTATATCGGGTAGTGCGAGCTTACCGAACTTGTCGGTTTTTCCGTTCGGGGGAGGAAGGGAAAAGAAAACCTGGTTCTACCTTGTGATCCTGAAGGTATTCGTAGAACCAGTTCCCTCAAAAAACCCGAAATTAAGTTTTCCGTGGTCGCTTCAAGCTCTTTAATTTTATTTGCTTGTTTAGCTTTAATTTTTTCTAACATTATAATGTACTGACGTATAACGTTGATTTGCTCTTCTACAATTGTCTGATTTTCTAGAACAGTATTTACGTTTATATCTATGTCCGCGAGGCGCGTGTAGGTATGACTTTCAAGCAGTTCACCTCGATAAGTAGGAATCATAATTTTTCAATTTTAGAGCTTTTTTTAAAAATATTTCAATTATAGAGAATCGCGATTCATATTATGTCTTTTATTCGAGTCCCTGTTCGGGCACCAATCTATTATGTGATGAGTACGCTGCTTACGCTTAGCGTTTTATGCACGTTACGCGTTCAGCATAATATTATAATACAATAAAGAGTTCGGACACGAAAGATTGCTTAAAAATCGCGTTATTAATTCTATTTATCGCGTCATTAGCGGTTTTTTCCCTCTTCTATTCTCTTATCACTCTTAGTAGCGATTATGCGTCCGCAATGGACTGCATAACGCGGTCAGAGCTTAGGAGAGCTTTTTTATATGTTTAATGTGTGTTCAACATTGCCACGTAATGGGCACTCTTAATGGGTAATCAACTAGACACGTCTTAATTTTAATGTATGATATTAATGTGTGTTCGCAATCATCTCGTATTGGACGGATTGATAGACACTTTTTCTTTTTTCGTATATCGTAAGGATAGGGATGTATGGTAGATTATGCAGCCACGCAATGGCCTACACAATTGCCGGAGTAAGGATAGGAGTATGCTCTTTTCTGTTTTTATCCGATTCTTAAAGGTAGACTATGCAGCCACACAATGGACTGCATAATCGCCAAGAATTCTGTCATTTTTCCCTTTAATATTTTAATTTGTTTTTAATCGTAATCTCTAGGTAGAATGCACAGCCAGGCAATGGACTGTGGGATCGCCACAGATTATATGATTTCTTATAATTTTATTTCTAATCTTACATCATTACGTAGACTGTGCAGACGCGCAATGGACTGCACGATCGTTACCTGTCCCAAGTGCAAGCTAGTCTTTAATGCTTAATACTCGGGTTCACGATTGCCACGTAATGGGCAACCGCTAGTCGAGTTTAAGCTCTTATTTTTTAAATAAATAATTAAGTCTTTTGTTTGAAGAAAGTAAAAAAAAACAAATTAATTCATTTAGAATCGAAGGCAGGAAAGCTCTCAGGAGAGTCGATAGCTCGTCTCAGGCAGGCCCAAGAAAAGGAAGGGTCGGAGCGTATGCTTGCGATTGCAGCGCAATGTCTTTTATACTCCCCGAGCACGGACAGAACGGTCTATCCCCTCTGCCGAGAGCTTCCCTCCCCTTTTGGTTCTATACTCGTAGTGGGCGCGCTCGCCAAAACTCGGGCGGGCTCCCTGTAATACTCTCTCTCTCTCTCTCTCTCTCTCTCTCTCTCTCTCTCTCGCTGCCTTAGTCCCTGCCTCTGTCTCTATATCTGCCTTGGCCTTTGCCTCTGTGTCTGTCTGTCTTCATTTTTGGCTCTATCCCTTTCACGCATTCTGCCTCTGTCTCCCTCTCTCCGCCTCCTTCTATCTCTATAATTGTATCTGTCTCTGTCCCAGTCTCTCTCTCTCTCTCTCTCTCTCTCTCTCTCTCTTACTCTCTCTCTTTCTCTCTCTAGCAAGCGCGAGAACAGGCACATGCGCGCGAGAAGAGCCGATGCTCCCGCCTGAACGCATGCCGTCTGCCTCTCTACTAGACGGCACTAATAGCAGCCAGCGCAGAGAAGCGCTTGTGGAAAGAGAGGATTGTGCTAGTACATTCGTTGGTGCGCAGTGGGTTGCCGGCGTGCAGGCGCCATTAACATCTTCGGCTGACGTACAGCAGGTTACCGGTGCGCAGGTGGCTAAGGAGGTTACGGCGGAAGTACAGCGGGTTGCAGGCGTGTAGGCGCCCTCCACTTCCTTACTGTACACCTCAACGCCAGCTAAAACCATTATTGCGAATAATTTTAATGCGTCCAATGTCTCCGTCGTTAATTCCAGCATATCATCAACCCTGGTTATTGTTGCCGATCTTCTTGGCGCGCAATTTGAACTCCTTGGAAGAACATTGGCCGATTTTCAATCTCGGATTGAGCGGAGGCTTGATGGCATCACTTCAAATTTCCCAGCTGACACACGAGCAGTCAATCAGCTGGTGAATAACCTAAGTGCACAAGTCTTGTCTCTTGAGCAAAAATTAGATGTACAGTCGTCCCAGCTGGAGTACCTGCATAATAATCGGCTTATGTTGCTTCAGGAAAACTCGGTATTAAAGGATCAAATCAATACACTTCTGCGCAAGATATCGACCATGGTTGATGAAATCTCGCTCTTGACTAAGCAATCTACTTGTAATAAATTAGCAAATAATGACGAAAAAGGAACATGGAAATTTAAATTTAAATAACGAGTTACAGGTTTTTGTCTCCTTAGCCTCTGGAACAAAATCTACACAGTTTCGTCGCTCGCGTCGTGAGAGCTGTGTCGCGGGTTCCATCGATAGTGATGAGTGCTGCGAATTGCAAGTAAATGGAATTATTGATGATACCTCGACGACTATAAATCTTGATATGCATTCGCAGTAATTCACACTATCGTCCCTAGGCTTGAGAAGGAGGAAATCGTTGGTGCTCGCGTCTTGCAGTCTCGGGGCGTGAGAGGGGGGCGAGGATAGGAGCCTGGGAATGGCACGTTATCGAGATCGAGGCGACCGCCGTCTTGCGTGATTCGCCTCACCAGTAAAAAGCGCGTACTGGACATCCTTTGCGCTAAGCGTGCTTTCACCAACAATTACCTTACCACCTCCGATGTTAAGCCCTCTCCTCTTGGCTCTGAGTCAACCAGCCAATTGCCAGATCGTAAAATTTACATTAGTGAACTACTGCAGCCCGAAGTTTATAGTGAATTCTTGAGCTTAAAGCAATTGGCTTTAAGGCTTGGCTTTAAATACATCTGGCACAGTGGTGGCAGATTTTTGATTAGGAGGAAGGGTGGTGAGCGCGCCCATATCTTTATCTCGGCTGCAGACTTGCGGGTCACCATGGAGAAGCTGAACTCACACTGTGCGGGTGTGTTAGTCGCGCCTAATTAGAATATAGATAATGCAATGGATATCATACAGTCGGCATCTGATGATGGCTTTTCTTTTCAACCAGTTTCCTTTCCAAATGTAGTTCTCGCCATGTTTCATTTTACATTGCAGGCGAGAGGTGCCGATGACATACCGTAAAGTGTTGCAGTGAAGTCCCTACCAGTGTTGGGGAATTATATAGTTCATTTATTCAACTCCTCCTTTGCTCAGGGAGTCTTCCCGAGTATCTGGAAACAGGCACAGCTAATGGCTTTAAAAAGGATTTTAACCCCATCCACGGTTTCAGGCTTTCGTCCTATCGCCCTATTGTGTTTTTTTTCAAGGTGCTTGAGAAGGTTGCACACTCCAAATCACCAACTATCTCTCCAGGACCGGCATTTTCGATCCATTACAGGCAGGGTTCAGACATCATCATAGTACTCAGACAGCCCTGCTTAAACTAATTGATGACATACGTTTAGACATTGATAGAAGGATGATAACCTTGCTGTTGCTCTTTGACTTCAGTAAGGCGTTTGACACCATCTCTCCTTCGAGACTGTTGAGCAAATTGCGCGATCTCGGGTTCTCGAGGTCCTCACTTCTGTGGATTAAATCTTTACGTATTTACAAGGCTGCACACAGCGCGTTTCATCTAAGGATGGTTGTTCCTCGTGGGTGTACCAATTTGGGAGACCAATTTGGGTGTACCACAGGGGTCGGTCCGCGGGCCTTTGCTCTTCAGTCTCTACATCAATGACCTTAATGACCTTTCTGACCGTGGGGCGGTCAAGCACATTCTATATGCCGATGGCCTCCAAATTTATCTGCAAATCCCTGCAGATAAACTTCTAGAGGGCATAGCTCACCTGTCTGAAGCGGCGCGGTTCATGTCAACGTGGGCTGAGCGCTTGTCTCTCTGTCTCAATGCTGGCAAGACCAAAGTAATTTTATTTGATTCTCGAAAATATGTTAATGATTTCGTTAAAATGGGATTGCCAGACGTTGATTTTCTCCAGCGCCGTCGTGAGTCTCGGTGTTACGTTGGATAGTAAATTAACGTGGAACCGCAGGTCGATTGTATAACTAAAAAAGTCAATAAAGCCCTTTACAGCCTGCGGTTTATAAGGGCATGTACCACCGAGGCTTTGCTCAGAAGACTGGTTGAAGCTCTAGTCTTACCTCATCTTGACTACTGCGCTGTAGTGTGTCTTGACGCGTCTGACGAGCAAAAAATACGTTTACAGAGACTGAAGAACACATTTGTGCGATTTATATATGGTTTTAGGAGGGATGAGCACATCACCCCCTATAGAAAGCAGTTTTGGGCGCTTGAATCCTGGTAGCTACCCGATGACGCACGAACACCAAAGGTACTTGTGCGGGCTTTCCGCTAAGCTGCGGCGCATGTGTGCTTAATTGCACTAGGGACCTAAGAGTCTCGGTAGTTTTTTTTTTTTTTTGGACGCTGCGCTTTTTTTAATCCGTCTCATAAAGGAAAAAGTGCGTACGCACGTCTCGGAAAAAATATCGTTTTATAAAGGCTTAGGCTAGGTATAAATTATTGCTTATTACTAAGGGACAGGGAAAAACACTTAAAAAATATTTTGAAGATTTGCGCAGAAATCCAACAACTCTTTTAATTTGCCCAATTTGTCATTCGCAGCTATTTTAAAATGTAATTCAAAAATTAATCAAGTTTCTTATTCAATAATTTACGTAAAATAATATTCCTGCTGAAAGTATCCACGTGGATTCTACATATATTTTTATGTGGATTCGGTGACCTTCTTAGATGTTACCTAAGTGGATGATAACACCTAAACTGGATAATGATGTTTTAATAGTAGAATTTTTAATATTTGAATCAAATTAAAAAAGAAAAGATAAAAATTGGAACATTAAAGCGGGATTCCCCAGTTGTGAACTTCAATTTTAAAAATCCCCGTAGATTCCACATAGATTTCCACGTAAAAATCCATGTGGATATTTTCAACAGGGACCATAGCTTAAATGAAAGCTCTTTATTTGCCAAAATTAATCGCTCAATTACTTTTTGAATACTTTATTGGGAATTTTTCAAAGTTGGTATTATATATCGGTTTATTGATTTTTTATGATATAGGGATACGGGAACATAGAATTTATGATTTATAATGGGACTAATGGGAGTAATGGTGAAAGGAGAATTGCGTATGCGCCTTTCGCTTAAGTATCGCATAATTACTTATCTTATCTTAGATAAATAATTATAAATAAATTATTTATCTTATATACATAAATTATTCGAAAATTAGCTCTAAATATAATAATAAACGCAAAACCCCTCAACACCCGACTCCAGTGTTGTGCATCTATGGCGCCCGATTACATCATTAAAAAAATAATCTTTAGACTGTCACTGTCGCACTCGCTCATTTTATTTTTGCGCCCGCTTTTGAGGTCCCATAGACAGGCTCATAAGTAATATATATGGTGAAAATGATCACAGGTGCTGTTTGCGCATGAATAAATACATGAAATAATGCTATGCACAATAATAAATAGTAATAATTAAAAATTGCATAATCCAATTTCGTATTCTGCTGGCACTCGAGACACTTTTATCAATAACTCTATTAATATTGTATGCGCGAATGATTTACAAAGATTTTTATAATTTTTATTTATGTGTAAACGATTTATCTATGGAAAATTTGGATTTCAGATTTCCCGGTGCTACCTACCGCCCGAGGAAAGGGCAGTAAAAATATCGATAGTTTGAGTGTTATTGAATTTCAGTTCTACGTAATGCTGAAGTGAAGGCCGCATACGGAATACCAATGCAACTTCCTCCATCAGAAATTTTTAATTCCGTGCTCCAAATTCTTATATCATAAGTAATCAACCAACACATAACTATTGCCAATTTTTAGAAAATTGAATTATAATATTCAAGAAATAATATTGTGATTAATTTCGGCAAATCAGGAACTTTAATTTAAGCTAAGGTACATTAATTTATGTGAATTACTGAATAAGAAAACTTAATTCCATTTTGACTGGAGTAACAATATTTTACTTTTCTTTTAAAATATTGAAAGGGCAAATTTATCAATTAAAGAGTAGCAATGTCTATTAGATTGTTACGTTTTCCACGCTGATACAAAGTTAGAGTTTGGCTTTTACAAATATACTAAGTCCGAATACAATATAATTAAATCGACGAGTGTCGTGGAAACAGGCTTCCGCGCCGCTGGTCAGAATCTGAGAGAGGTCGAGTGTGGACAAGTCGCCCTATTTATACCCCGAATTCCTTTGTATGTCACTCCATTGAGTGTAGTGTTGCATTTTGGGAGAGTGGGAGTAAACTCGGTTTTATTGCATTTAGTTCTTATTGATTTTTGCAAGAGCAGAAGTTGGCGGAAAAAAGTAGGAATGGTGATGACCCCCCACTTCATTATAAGAGTATCACTGCGAGGCTTTTATCAAATCAAGGTGTACCCGTAGTCACCCTAAATTCGGATGAACGACAGACAAATTGCATTAATAGAATTGTGCGTCATTGCCATTCTCTTCGGTTGAACATGGTTTCTCCATTTACTTATGACCGCTATGCATTTAGTACTTGACTGATGACTTTGCCGCTGATCGATATGTTGAGTGTGATGTATTCAGAGAGTAATTCCATCCATCGGTATCAGCGTTCCACAGTCGGTAACTTACCCTAGGAGTTACCAATTCTCGTTCGGGAGTCCCGTGGACGGTGTCGCGTCTTGCGGAACTCACTAGAAGACGTAACGCCATCCTTCTCAGCTCAATTAAGGTATCAACAGTTAACAAGGAAGGTCACTGCTCTACTAACTGCCACGAACTCTACCTCATCAAAGGATAAGTCTCCAAGCAACTTCTGCTTACCGCCAGCTTCAGTCAAGACAAAGAAAGGGATATTTCTTTGATCTGAAATGCATCCGCTAGCATAAGTCTTAGTTACCAAATTTATAGATGAACGCTATACGTGACTCGGCTAGCAAATGAACTTACACAAGTTCTAGTACAGAAGTAAATGCGCCGACACCGGACCTCATTTACACTTCTGATCTACACAGAAATATGCTATTCCTATATAGTCCTAATACTAGGCCGGCTAAGTGAGACCATAGGACAGGAAATTTTAGAAGCTGTGAAAAGAGAAGAAAGAAACCTAGGAAACTTCTACAGACAATTGAAAGAGGATTTAGTGAAACAAACGGGAAACGGACAAAGTCCCCGTCTACAGGGCGTAAGATGGGAGACCAGTTATGGAACACGCCCAAAAACGAGCAAGCACAGCCATCATCAAAAGAAATGTTCATTCAAGTAAAAATATTAAATCACCAATAATCCCGTTAAGAAATCCAATAAATAATCAACAATAGTTGTTACTCCTCGATTCAGGCGTAGGGCCAAATTTATTAAAAATAAATAATGTAAGTAACAATTTAACAATGGATCGAAACGAAATTCTAGAATTACAAGGGATCACAAATAACAGTATATTTACGCTCGGTAAAATAAATATACAATTTCCGAATTTCTTAATAGAGTTTCATATTGTGGAAAATAATTTTCCAATTAAAGAAGAGGGATTATTAGGCTGCGATTTTTTTTGCCAACGAGGAGTGTCACGTCCAGACATACATTATTAAGAAAATTAAAAATATGAGAAAGACTCTGGTAGAAAGAAGTAAATTCAGAGGGACTTAGCTTTTCGTTGGCTTCGTTGCGTGGACCTGGAGATGGACGTACCCTCGTCGGCTAAGGCTGTTCTAGAAGTCCGGCAAAGGGGTGTTGTGCGGATCGTTGCGTATAGATGGTTGGGGCCGCTCTTGTGTCCTCCGTACTTCCTTCTGCTTCCTCGGTTTGGCAGGGCTGCTGTCACCACTTCTGAGTTTGAACTGCGGGCTCAGAAGATCTCGGATGGCTTCCTCTCGTTCCGAACTGCAACCATAGCTGAATGGTCTTCTTCTCGTTCCGGCCGTTCTCGTCACGTACAAGAATATTACCGATTCAAGGAAACTGACTCTACTTTATTTTGCAATTTGGATTTATTCAAAGTCGTCGATTAGGAGAAGTAAATGAGTAAGTGCAACGAGTAAGATGATTTTATAATATAAATGCATTTGTCTTTATTTATTGAACTGGTTAAGTAATTTCAAGTTACAGTAAAAGTTATATAAGTCGCGAGTTTGATTTTACAATTATCGTTGAATCCCCACTTGGGATCTCGCGTTAGCGGAATGTATAAGTGCGCGCGGTGAGACCGGAGTCTGTACGTCTTCTCTAGTTGACTGCTGGCTGTAGAC
>UELV01135758.1:0-11828 GCA_900490015.1 Megastigmus stigmatizans | reverse complement strand
TATGATCTTTTTCAAATTTTTTCAAAGCTTTTCTTTAGTTGAAAAAAAGCCTTGAAAAAGATGTTGAAAATTCGGGGTCTTGGTCGTTAATGGGTTAACATATGTACCTTTAGTTCTCATATAGTACATTTGCAACTTATTGTAGCGTTTAGTATGTACATCTACACATATTAAAACATTCAAAATATACACATATTGTCAATATAATGACCATCAAATGATAAAATAGCTTTAATATATTAACCTTTCATATTTTTGCAGAATCGAAGGATTTGGGATCATTTGATTTTAGGGACCTTTTAACGAATGATGAAAAAAACTGTGCTCTCGGTTGTATGATCAGGCGACTTTCAAAAAATAATACAAGTCCACTCACACAACTCTTAAAAGATTTAGAAAACGATGGTAATGTCACGAAATATTTTAAATATTACTTCAATTCAAGTCATTAAATTCACAATTCTAATAAATCTTAATTCTTTGAGCAGATGGTGATAAAACACCAAATAAGAGAATACCAGACGAATTTTTGGCCAAGATCAACCTCTGCGCAACTAAAGGTATAATAACGAAATAGTAGTTTTTGTATCTGTAGGGCGTGAATGGAATTTTAAAAACCTCACGCCCGACATGCAAACAATATTTTTTGATGCGGTGGGGGTGAAGCTCAATTCTATGTTTTCTTTAACGAGAAGGATAAAATTATAAATATATATATATATATATATAGAATAAAAAGTAGATGTGTATATATATACATTTTATTCTACGCCTTTCAATGGTGTAAATAGGGTAAAAATACACCCGCTAAAGTGGACGTAAAATAGAAATTTTACTTATTACTAACTTAAGAGAAATTTTACACCAGTGCATCAAAAAGATTATTAAATGTTTGAGTTAATAATGTTCAAGCTTGTTTTTCATAATTTATTATCTTGTTGCAGATTTGAAAACTGACTGTGAAGTCATGAAGTGCATTGACTTTACCTCACCTCCGTTCTCCGATCTTTTCGAATATAACTAAATCCTAAGAATAAATTTTTTATGTGTACAAAGTATTTTTGTATAAATTTTTCTATGAATACATATATTATAAGAAAAAGTTCATGTTGGCAATACTTTTCCTTTAATCCTAATCAAAACTTCTGTTTAAAAAATGAATATAAAACGAAGATATAAAATTAAATATTTCAAGTTTATTTATAAATTTTTCATTGTTCGTTTTAGTATAAAACAAATAATGTATTAATTTCTTAAGTAACTCAGAACGTTTAGCATTTCAGTGATTCACATATTTTTAACGTAGAACTTTAAAAAAGTAGAACTTTAAAATTCATTACAACCAAACTTAATTATTAAAAGATAACGTTTTCCTATGAACTAATTAAGATTTCTTTAAGATGCCCTTTATTAAAATATGTTTTTTTTAAGATAACAGTTCTTGTAATCCTCCCCTCTTCCAGAGCTCTTTCCATTTCCTTTTGGCTTTCATTAAAATCAGTCAAAAATTTTTTTTATTTGTATAATATGTTATTATGTTAAATGTATATTGCATGCATATATATGTTTGTATAATTTAGAGAACATTTATTTATAGAATTACGTAGTATACTCAACGAAAACTAAATATTAATATTTTTTTTCAATATTGCTTTTCGAGCGCTACTCGGCAGTGCCTTATAGGTATTTTTGTCATCGCAAAAAGTGTCAAACTACAAAAGTCACATATTTTAGCACAAAACAAATTTCTATTATGATAAAAATTGATTTTGAGCAATTTTGATTTTTTTTTGATATATAATGATGTGTATATATATGTATGTTGACAATTTAACCGATTTTCTCCATGTATTTTTGACGAATCGGGCCGAAACTTTGGGGATTAACTTATTATATTATAGAATAGAAACATTTCTATTTTGTGCCATATCTATCGAAAGGCTTTCAAATGGCACACGCTTTAAAAATGGCAAAAAACCGTTTTTAGCTATTACTTGAAAAAAAATTAATATATCTTATCGTATAAAGAAACGAAGTGTAAGAATTAAAAAAATACATCTTCTTTGTACAGTAAACCAATTCTTTCCAAGATAACACTGGAAAAACAGTAAAAATCGCTTTAATTGACTAAAAAAGACCGCTTTTTGGACATTAATATAAAAAATATTAATTTTTCATAAAAGTGTTAAATGTTGTAAGTAAAACAGAAAAAAAACTTTTTCTCTATCGAACATTTTTTGCTAGAAGCGATACATTTCAAATTAACAGTGGAAAAGCGGTAAAAAGCTCTTTAATTGGCTAAAAAAAATCCGCTTTTTGTAAAAAGTATTAATTTTTCATAAAAGTGTTAAATGTATAAGTTGTAAGTAGCATAGAAAAAAGAACTTTTCTCTATTGAACATTTTTTGCTAGGAGCGATTTATTACATTGAAAGAAGTTGTAGAGATAGCAAATGAATGCGAGAGTGAAACGCGAGCAGTTACGGTCGTGCCTTACATGCAAAAAGCTTCGCATTTGTAAACCTTTCATCGCGATCATCACTGGAATGAGTCAGCGCTGATATGTAACTGTGATACAATTTTAGAATAAAAATAAGTATCATACATTTTTAACTTGAATTAGTGAAATTTCACTTCTGTATTAGTGCAAACTCGCGATCACTGACCGAAAATTAATGTATATTTATTGTCTTTCCCGGTGAACGTTATACAAGTTTACTGAATAAAAACATTTTTAATCAATTATTATATTATACCTATGCGTGACAATCCCTTGGCGAAACCGCGAATTCGTGAATTTAATATTTTTTAAGCTCTAAGCGATCTTATAAGTTTTATGCTTTTCATTTTTCTATCCTTTATTACAAATCAAAGCAAGTAAAGGTAAATTTATTTTCAATATTTAATTATTAGATATCAAGGTTCATTGGAATGTGACGATCCCAAAACGAACGGCATATTATGCAAAAATCCTTCTGATCAAGAGATTAAGCAACATAATGAAAGCAATTTTAAAAAGGAACATCATTTTCCCGACCATAAACTGGTAATATCCAGAAAAAAAAAACAAATATGTGAAATTAATGCGGCTTTTGCTGTGCACCTTTACACCTCCAATGAGTATGTAAAGGTAAAACAATACTTTTAAGTATTGCACATTTATACTTCTCAGTTGCCTTTTCGAAACTTTCGTGTCGTATTAAATATACTCCGAGAAAAAAAAAGAAAGAGAAAAAAACTGTAGAGTTCCATGCCTAAATTTATATCCAGAACTGTGCATAAATAGAAATTATATTTTTGGTTATTATCTTTGTTATCTTTTGTTTATTTATTATGTTGTTGTAGTATTCCAAACTACTGAAGAATAAATGTTGATTATCGGACAATATAGGTACATTATAGTAGGTAAGCTGGGGGGATTCTAGATCAAGGATTCTGAGGGGCGTACGGGGGTCCAATTGGTACCGTTGTATGTACAGCAACGTCGCTGCCTCCCGCCACAGCAACGTCGGCAGCGAGCTGTCATCAAAGGAAAGATTTATCTATTAATAATTGAACATATACTGCAATTAAATAGTATGTGTAAATCTCCCTTTGTTTTCGAGATAGGAGCAAAATTTTAAAATTCCCTCCCCCTCTTTTTCAAAATTTCTTTTCTTGCACCAGTCAATAGCTCTAGCTGAGCAAGTCCCTTCTATTGGTACACCCCCAAAATATTGTCCGTTTTGCCGTATTCGCTTCGTTTTCGAGATACGAGCAAAATTTCAAAATTCCCTCCACCTCTTTTTGAAAATCATTTTTTACTGCAATCAAATATTATACTGCTCGCCGACGAGAGAGCAAAGCACTCGCGAAAAATCTGATGCGCGATCTCACCGGAGCAAACACACATATATACACTGCAACCAAATGCATAAACATATATATACTATATGATTGCAGTAAAAAATAATTTCAAAAAGAGGGGGAGAGAATTTTGAAATTCTGCTCGTATCTCGAAGACGAAGCGAAGTACGGCAAAACGGACAAAATTTTGGGGGTGTATCAGTAGGGGGGATTTACTCAGCCAGAGCTATCGACTGGTGCACGAAAAATAAAATTTCTAAAGGTGCATCTATTTGATTGCAGTGTATGTTCAATTATTAACAGATAAATCTTTCCTTTGATGACAGTTCGCAGCCGACGTTGCGGTGGCGGGAGGCAGCAACGATGCCTATTGAACCCTCGTACGCCCCTCAGAATCACCTCTCTGGTCCAGAATTCCCCCAGCTTACCTACTCATTCTTACAGTATATTCTCTCTATTTGTTAACTTACAATCACAGTATAAATTGTTAAAGAATACAGAAATTATGAAGTCATATTTGTCAAATGTTGTGCTGAAGAACAACAAAAAATAACTACGCCTACCAAAATGGGAATCCTTATATCCAGTGCAAAATATTTTCCAAACTATATGAAATTCTCAGGGTATTTCCAGCAACACAAACATTCTATCGATGCTGAAATTGTAATTTTTTGCATATTGCAAAAATAAATTACAGGTCCAGTGTAATTCTGATAGACTAAATACAGAAATTACCTTGAAAATTATACAGTTTACTCCGAAATAACTCTGAATTTCTATATCAATTGATTTAATCGTGTAAATATGTCAGTACAAAAATATAAATATATATCTATATGAACTGCTTTGTACTTCATTAGCGGATCCCGATCTTCGCCAAGAAAAAAACAGTGTTTACTGACGTAGCTATCGAATTTTTCTCCAAGCTGATAATCTTGGATTTATAAATGAGCCGATCCACAGCATCTGCAATCAGTTCGAGTGCAAATCGCTATTGGACTGAATCAAACGCATTTTTCTTCTACAGTCATCGCCATGAAGGGTTTATTCGTTATATTGAGCCTGTGTCTAGTGGCAGTTTACGCGGAATCTGGTTACGAACGTCAGGTAATAAATGAACTTCCTTTCTGTGTAAATTTAGAGCAGAAATTTAAGTTTTAAGAGTTTGCCAAATTATCTATACTATCTGTATATTTTAAAATTCAATAATATTTTGAGCTTTTCTAAGTCTTTTATTGTTCATTTTACTATAAACAAAATATATCACTTCAAGAAGCTTAGAAAACTTAGCATTTCTACATTAAAATATTTTTAACAATCCAGTTTTAAAATCCTGCTTTACGAATTTAAATTTATTTTTTGTATAAATTTAAAAGATATAACTAGGCTTACTTACGGCGTTGTTTCGGTCGACAGAGCAATTGGTTCGTAATCCGGATGGACCCGGATTTGAGCCCGAGTCTCGGTCAGCTGACACAATTAAGCCCTCTAAAATGTTACTTGTATAAACAATTGTGTGGAAGCATAAATAGAGTTAAACAGTATAAAAAAAGATATAACGTTTTTCTCAATATTAATTGGATTTTTTTATTAGTCGGAACCAGAGCTAGTAAACTGTGTGAAGGAAGCCAGACCAGACCTAAGTGAGTATAATCTACTTAATCTTTTTCTACAATATAAATCTTTTTATCCGAGTATCTTTTGCCATTAAAAAAAAATATTTCTTAAAATTAATTATTTTTAGAGCACAGTTTAATATACAGACCTTTAGTTCTCATATAGTGCATTTGAAATTTATTGAACATCTACAAATATTAAAACATTAAAAATATATACATATTGTCAATACAATAACCATCAAATGATAAAATAACTTTAATATATCAACCTTTCATATTTTTGCAGGTTCGAAGTATTTTGGACCAATTGAGTTCAGGGACCTTTTAACGAATGATGAAAAACACTGTGCTCTCGCTTGCATGCTTAGAAGAATTTCAAAAGATAATACAAGTACACTCTCAGATATCATGAAAAATTTCGAAATCGATGGTAATGTCACGAAATATTTTAAATATAACTTCAATTCAAGTCATTAAATTCACAATTCTAATAAATCCTAATTCTTTGAGCAGATGGTGATAAAACACCAAATAAGAGACTACGAAAAGATTTATTGGCCAAGATCAACTTCTGCGAGTCCAAAGGTATAATAACGAAAAGATTATTAAATATTTCTGTTAATAATGTTAAGCTTGTTTTTCATAATTTATTATCTTGTTGCAGATTTGAAAACTGACTGTGAAATCATGAAGTGCATCGACTTTACCGTACCTCCGTTCTCCAATCTTTTCGAATATAACTAAATCCTAAGAATAAATTTTTTATGTGTACAAACTATATATGTATAAATTTTTCTATAAATACATATCTTATAAGAAAAAAATTCATGTTGGCAATACATTTTCTTTAATCTTAATCACAACTTCAGTTTAAAAAATGAATATAAAACGAAGATATAAAATTAAATATTTCGAGTTTATTTATAAATTTTTCATTGTTCGTTTTAGTATAAAGCAAATAATGTATTAGGGAGCATTCACCAAAAACCGGCCAGCGGGCGCGCGCAGCGCATTTTTTTCGTAAAAGGCGCTCTCTTCAACTCGCCTATAATCCTTTGTTGAGTAAAACACAAAACAAGAAAAAAACAAAGCATCGATAGATTCGATATCGATATCGATATCGATAGATTTTTTCCTGCTCTTTCTAATGGTGCGATTATTTTTACTCCAAAACACTTTTTTCTGGTCGAATATTCAATTTGAATGTTCAGACCATTCCAAAAAAAATATATCATTTATTTTTCAAAATAAATTTCACCATTCGAAAGTACAAGTCTTAAGTTACAAAACCCTAAATTTTCAAGTTGGAGAAATAAAGGGTTCAAAAGTAATAAGATTAAACGGACAGCAAAGAGCGGCCGCACGCGCTCTACGCACGGCGTTTGCACGCGACTTTAATTAATATACTCGAACATGCGCGAAGAGCGCGCGCGGCCACTCGCTGCTGTCCTTTTAATCTTATTACTTTAGAACCCTTTATTTCTCTAACTTAAAAATTTAGAGTTTTGTAGCTTAAGATTTGTACTTTCGAATGATGATATTTATTTTGAAAAAAAAAATGATATATTTTTTGAGATGGTCTGAACATTCAAATTGAATATTCGACCAGAAAAAAGTGTTCTGGAGTAAAAATAATCGCACCATTAGAAAGAGCAGGAAAAAATCTATCGACACACATGTTTAGTCTTTTTCTGACACGCTCAACGAAGGATTATAGGCGAGTTGAAGAGAGCGACTTTTACGAAAAAAATGCGCTGCGCGCGCCCGCTGGCCGGTTTTTGGTGGACGCTCCAATTAATGTCTCAAGTAACTTAGAAAATTTAGCATTTCAACCAAATTTAATTATTGAAAGATAACGTTTTCCTATATGAACTAATTAAGATTTTTTTAAGAGGATTTTTATTAAAATATGTTTTCTTTAAGATGACATTTCTGGTAATGACTCTTCCAGAGCTTTGTCCATTTCTTATTGGCTTTCATTACAATCAATCTAAAGACTTCTTTAATTCTACAGTATGTTATTATGTTAAATGTATATTGGATGAATATATTTTTTTTGTATAATTTATAAAATATACTAAATTCTTCATATCTTTTATCAAAATTGATTTTTTTACATCGAAATACTGAATTGTTTAATAGTTTTTTAGCCGATTATTTGTTACATTATCATCAAAACTAAAAAAACTCTTTTAACTGAAATGATGATATTTGGATTTCATATACTTTTGAGTAGAAAAAGTCTATAAGTTTTCTATAATATATCGACAAAATCTTAAAATAATCATCTACACTAAAATGGGGATTACAAAAGTAAATGCATCAATTAAAGGAGGATCCCGGTATTAGCCGCCATCAGAATCTCAAGGTATGAAACTCATACTATCACTTATACCCGATATGAAATATTTTAAAAAAAATGTGAAACTGATCGTATCCTAGGAGTGATACATATAAGTAGAAACAAACGAGTATAGCGAAGCATTAAATTTCTCCCGTTATTTATATAACTTATGGGGATCTATTTCTTGAATTTATTATTTTATAAGTTCTAAGCTATCTTGTAAGTTTTATGCTTTTAATTTTTCTATCCTTTATTAGAAATCAAAGCACGTAAAGGTAAATTTATTTTCAATATTTAATTATTTTGTTTATGGAAGGCTACAAAGCTTTCATTTTCACAAGATAAAAAAATAATAAAATAAAACTTATTTATTTATTTTACTTTTACTGTTTTTCTATTTGAATAGAATAGAAAAAATAATAATTATAGGGAAGAAATAGATATCAAGGTTGCATTGGACTATGATAATCACAAAACGAAACTACATACAAGTGCAAAAATCTTTTTGATTAAGAGATAAAGTAAAATAGTGAAAGCAATTTTAAAAAGGAAAATGGTTTTCCAGTTAATGAAACTGATAGAATCCTTGATACCGTCAATGAGCATATAAAGGCAAAATGAAGCTTTCCATGTACAGATGTACATATACGAGAAAAAGTCATCATAATGGACATCCACAACTGCGTATAACAATAAAAATTATCTCTAGTAATACTACAAGAATATAAATAATTTTCGAAAAACTACTTATAAGAATGAATTAAATGCTGGTTAACAGTTAAACAGTATATTTTCTCTATTTGTTAACTTACTATCACAATTTTAATTTACTAAATTGTGAATAAAGAATATTTAAAGATTTCCTAGGTATTTCCAGTATTTCATGTATGAAATTTCCCAGGGTATTTCCAGAGACACAAACATTATTTCGATTCTGTAAATGCAATTTTCCGCATATTGCAAAAAAATAATTTATAAGTTCTGTCGTAATTCTGATAGAACCGTGTAGAAATCACCTTGAAAATCAAAGTTTAAGTACTTTCAGATAAAGTTAAATTTCAATGTCAATTGATTTAATCAAAATATAAACATAAATCTTTATGTGAACTATATTGAACTTCATTATCGATTCTCAATCTTATCGAAAAAAACAGCGTTTACTGACGAAGCTATCAGAATTTTTCTCTAAGCATGTAATCTTGAATTTATAAGTGAGCCGATCCACAGCATCTGCAATCACTTCAAGTACAATTTCTTTTAGCCTGAATCAATACACTCATATTCCTCCCTCAGTCTTCGCCATGAAGGGTTTATTCATTATTTTGAGTCTGTATTTGTTGGCAGTTTACACGGAAGCCCTTTTGGTACTTCAGGTAATAAGCATCCTTTCTACGTATGAACACAAATTTTTGTTTTTAGAAATTTGTCAGATTGAATTTTTTATAAATAATTGGTTTTTCTATTAAGTATTTTAAAATTAAAATTTTCGAATTTTTTCTAAGACTTTCATTGTTTGTTTTATTTTATAGCAAAACTTGGCATTTCAAGTAATTTAGAAAACTTATAGAATTTCATTTGAACATATTTTTATAAATTCAACTTTAAAATCCTATATTATAAATTTAAATTTAATTATTGAAAGATATAATGTTTTTTTATATATTAATTAAATTTTTTTATTAGATGTACCCCGATCTAAATAAATGCGTGAAGGAAGTTAGACCAAACTTAAGTGAGTAGTTTACTCAATCTATTATTATAATATAAATTTTTCTGTCGCATATCTTGCCATTAAAAAATTATTTTTCATTGCTATTTAATTACATAAGTACATGTTCTTTAAAAAATTACAATTATAATAAAAATTTGAATTCAGAATTTTAATATAGTTTTTATAGACGACGTAAACTTATTAAGATCTTATTTTAAATGCTTCAATTAACTTATTAAAATTTTTAAAGCACTTTTTCAACATATAGACCTTAGTTCTCATATAGTGCATTTGAAAATTATGGAATATCTACGAATATCAAAATAAAAATATGCGCAATTGCCGAAATATAATGACAGCCAAACCATAAAATAGCTTTCTATATTTTCATATTTTCGCAATATGTAACTTATTATGTCTTCGCAGATTCTAAGGATTTGGGTTCCTTGGATTCCATTTGGGCTGGGAACCTTTTAACGATGGAGGAAAAATACTGTACATACGCTTGCATGATTAGGAAACTTTTAAAAGACAATACAAGTCCATTCACAAAAATCTTAAAGAAAGAGTTGGAAGGCGATGATGGTAACGTCACGAAATATTGTAATTATTACTTCATTTCAATACATTAAATTCATAATTCTAAAAAATTCTAATTCTATGAACAACTGATGATAAAACTCCAGAAGATAAGAAAGTACCAAAAGATTTATTGGACAAGATCAACCTCTGCGCGTCTAAAGGTATAATAACGAAAATATTATTAAATGTTTGTGTTAATATTGTTAAGCTTGTTTTCTCGTTTTAGGATTGAAAACCGACTGTGAAATCATGAAGTGCATCGACTTTTCCGTACCTCCGTTCTCCAAACTCTTTGATTAAGTATAACTAAATATTAAACTGAACAACCTACCTCTTAAATTAAAATCCATTTTTTCTTCTGCTTAAAGTAACAACATTTTTTTGACATATATAATTTAAAGTAAGAAACACAATTGAGAATAATGGAGAGAGAGAGAAACAATCACAACACTTCCTAGAGGCCAGGGACATCGAGAATCCACTGATTGGATTACGGGGCAGTAATCACCCGGTTCTGCTAGCATAAGTCACCAACCGAAGAGTCTGCAAACACCAGCGTCCTGATCACCATCCTGATAAGGTCCTTACCAAGAACTTCAGGCTCACCTGTTAAGGCCCTTATAGTTTGATCCGGCCAGACGTACTAAATTTCTACTCGGGAGTAAGCATATTCTCCATAATCACCACCATAACAGCAATTACAGTTATTAGATCTGTATAAAAGACACATAACACAATTTCCATCAATAACTAAATAGGAATCCTTTAATTCATAATCAATTGAAAATTTGTCAGCCCGATTTAGAATGTATGATGTCAATCCTTGAATTCCCATTTTCTTGATATTTTAAATAAATATTCCAAATTGGACTTGACAGTTGTCATTACATTCTGCAATATGCATAAACATTATAGCATATGTAGGTAATTAAATATATCATAAATCTCAATTATAAGTTGTTACTTACAATTAAAATAACAATTTCAATTGCTATATTTTTCTTTGTTTAAACATGCTTTGAATTTCATGAACTTGGTATAAGTACCGAGTCACGATTTGCATGCAATATTTATATCTATATGTATATGATTGCATGTCTACTAATCTGGTTATAGGGGAAGGTGGGGCGTCACGGGCACCCTAACTTTAATTTAAGATTGTATTAAAAATCGATAGATTCGAATTATAAAAAAAATTACAATAAGTAAATAATACTATTAAGAAACAGGATTGACCACAAAAATATTATATCGAGAGGTATTTTTTAATATAAAATTGAAAAATTAAAGCGCTCAGAAATGCTCTATGTGCCCCACTAGTGGGGCATAGGTGGCAGGAGGGTGGGGCACGAGTAGCATGGGCTATAATGAATAATGTGAGCTTACAATTATTGTTGCGTGCGATACCGCCTTTCTGCCTCGTGCAGCGAGGCTTCTTGAAAGCGCGGGCTATCGCGTCCGCTACTCCGAGCAGAGGAGTATGAAATGCCGCGTGCGCGAGGGTTAGGTGGGTTTTCGATAAATAAAGAATTGCGCTGCATATAAATTTAAACTTAATTTATTGCAGTAGCAATATTAAACTAAACTTACATTGATTGGGGTGTTAATATAGTTGAAAAAAAGGTAGACCGCGTAACCATTACTTTATTTTATGTTAAACTAATTATTATCTAACTTAAAACTAAATGGAAAAACTCCGGATCAGCCCATCACAGTCTCTTGCACTG
>UELV01135754.1:0-16131 GCA_900490015.1 Megastigmus stigmatizans | reverse complement strand
GTGTGTGTGTGTGTGTGTGTGTGTGTGTGTGTGTGTGTGTGTGTGTGCGTGTGTGTGTGTGTGCGTACACGTGGATAGTCGCGCGCGCGATCGACTGAAAAAGGGAGAGTCCGCAGGCGCACGGTATTTCCTCGGCGCAGTTTCTTTTCTACCTCTGTGCGTGGTGTGTGCGAGCCGAGAGGAGAGAAAGAAAAAAAAATAAGAAAGAAAAAGTGGGAGGAATTGCGGAAGTTTTTGAAATGGATCGCGTTCGAGTTTTGTGTGTGTCTGTGTGTGGGTGTGGGCGCGCGTTTTCTTTGTGGGTTAAGAGAGTGTAAAGGGTGCTCGGTTGGTATAGGCAATAGAAATAAATAAGCTGTGCTGCAGAGGTGGCTGACAGACGGCTTGGAAAATAATGCCTTTTATGAGACCGGCGTGTAGGTGTGAGCGCGTATTAAGAAAGACAATAAAGACACTCGAGGTGGGAAAGAAAAGTTTTGCCAGTGGTAAAGCTCGCTCGGCATGTAGAACCCAATTAATTTCTATTATTAATTGCTACTCCGCGGTTGTTCTCGAGTGGACTGCTCGCCACACAATACTGACAAATGCATTCCACTATTACACCAGCTATCAATATAATTCAGTAAAAGCAGTCTGGATGTAGGTATTAGCAGTAAAAGCGTCATTTTTTTTCAGTTTTCTTTTTAAATTTGTCGGTATAGCTCGTGCTCGACGGTAATAATAAAAATACATGTCAAACGTGTAAGTTTGTTTTCAAATATTATTAATATATTTTCCAAACTGAATGAAGAGTCGGTGGCAGGAAACAAATTATTCGCCGTATCCGATACAAGCGTGTATACATATCGATACAGCTGAAAGAAACAAGGTACGAACCGAATCAGCTCGTGTACACCAAGCTAAAATCTAGCGGATATTTTGATGCATCCACGCGTGCATACGAGGTTGAATCTGGCGAAAAAGCGCGCGTTTGATTTTACGGCGTTGGCTGAGTTAAAAAACCGGGGATGTATGGACGAAAATAAAAAGAGTGCCGCGGCGACACTTTTATACATACATATTCCATGACATGTCTCTATGCGGCAACAGGAAACAAAAGGTATAATGAAAAAAAAAAAAAAAAAAATGGTGAAAACACTGTCTAAGTGACATTTGTATATACACACCAAATATATACCATCCTCCAATGCGTAAGCAACTCGTAGAACCGCACGCGCGTGCCCACACATACACACACACATTGCTTTCATAACAATTTCGGACTTTGTTCAGTTCGATTCCCGCGAGGGGTCAAACGTTTTAGTAGCCGGCATCGGCCACGCTCCGGTTAATATACATTCTCGCGCATATATATATATCTACGTCTATATATGTACACGTATATATACCCGCGCTCGCACATATCGATAATCGATTCTTGCGCGCATAAAACGCTTTTCCCTCCCTCTCTCTCTCTCTCTCTCTCTCTTTTGGGGAGAGATGCAGGCGCACGCGTCACGTGAGTGAGAGAGCCCAAAGAGCACGAGTCCCTACGCGCAATACACGTATACATATGAAAAAAGGAGGAATGAGTCGAAAAAAAAAGTTGCGACAAAGAGACGCGCACGAGTGGCGAGGTAAAAAACCGAGCTGCAAAGCTAAAATATCGGCTTGGCGAGAGAGAGAGAGAGAGAGAGAGAGAGAGAGAGAGAGAGAGAGAGAGAGAGCGATGGTGCGGTACAGGGGCGTTTGTCATGCGCCCAGAAGTATAAAAGCTTGGCAGAGCCAGTGTACGGGGGCCCCGCACGAGTGATCTATGCGAATTCCCCCACCACCGCGAGTATCGAAGAAAAAGCAAAACCGATGGAATTTCCCGTGCACAAGCTATACATACTGTATATAGTTTTGCTCTTGAACGTCGAGTGCGCGCCGGGCAAAATTAATGTCTTGCCCCGTTTCATTGCAGCTTCCTTCTGCTTCGCCCCGCGCGCTTTCCTTAGCTTCCGCTTTTCTGTTATTTTAAATACCGCCATCGCTATGGCTCGTCTTTGTGATGGACCAAGAGGGCAAAAACGGCACAGATTTACGCCAGCTATATACGCGACAGTGAGGGGTTTTAGATAGAGATTTCGAGGGTTATACAGAGAAAGAGAGAGAGAGAGAGAGAGAGAGAGAGAGAGAGGGCGAGTACATACTCATCCTCTATACAGAGTCGAAAGGAATCGAAGCGATATATATGTATATAGTTCGATGGGTGAGTTTCACACTGAAATGGACTTTATATGTATTAGGAATGACAGGGTTGAATGAGATACGTGACCGAGTATATGAGTTGTATGTTTCGGTTACGTGTGTGTGCAGTTTGGCAAAAGAAATCCCTGTAAAAAAAAAGCGAATAGCTCCTCGTGTACTTCTGAAAAGATTTGGCTTTGCGAAGGATTTTCATTTGAATGAAAGCTTTACAGAATATATATATTATACCTGTGATGTGTAAGTCGCTTTAATAAGCAGTATAGTGAAATTGTATACTTCACTCAACAATTTTAGTGATTATAACGTGAATTTACGTTTTATCATTTAATAGTGTTGCAAGTGAAAAATCGCAACATTAAATATAAGATTTTAAATAAATTATTTTAAATAAAACCGTGTAGGTGATGTACTTGAAAATAGAGAAGTTTTTTAATAAAACCTCTCGCTTATGATCTCATTTAATAATTTCTCCATCTACTTACGGGATAAAATTTTTCGAATTTACTTATTTAATAAATTGCGAGACTGAAATTCATGAATTTCGCACTCAACAATATTGCCTTCCCCGGCACTGCGTCCACATTAATTACAGAAACTTATCCAATTACATCGAAAAAGTGGCCCTTTTCATAAATTCAGCCTCTGCACATTTTGCAAGCGTCATTTCATATAAATTAAAAGTCCACGCTCGTGAGTGGCCACCTACTTGTCTCTCTCTCTCTCTCTCTCTCTCTCTCTCTCTCTGCATGCAAACGTCACTTTCGCGCTTAAACTCATGAGAGAGGAAGAAAGAGAGAGAGAGAGAGAGAGAGAGAGAGAGAGAGAGAGAGAGAGAGAGAGAGGAATAGTACGGAAATAAAGAAAGAATATATTATAACGGGACACACGAGCGAACAAAGAGATAAAGAACGTATAAACGACAAGAAGGTATAAAGCATAACCTTTCCCTATAACTCTACAGACACGCATATACATCTAGAAGAAAGCAAAGAAAAAAAAGATCGTTCGAGCGTTCGAGTACGTAAAATAAATCATTCGCGTGTCGGGTCTTATGCCACAGAGGGATATATAAGCTCAAGCCGCGCATCAAAAATATCAGGTATATATATATATATTTGCCTCTGGAAATCATTCATTCTCGTATCTCGTTCGAGGTATGGCGCGGCGAAAAAAAAACGGGAAAAGGTGAATAAAGAGGACGCGAAATTTAGGCCACTATGTATACGCAAGTGAGAGGGAGAGAGAGAGAGAGAGGGAGATAAAAAGTAAAAGAAGCGGGACGAGGTAGACACGAAGGCCGTGGGAGTCGTGAAGACAAGAATTATTCCCATATATAGAGGGGGTAGTGAAAATGAAGGGAGTCTACGCGTCGCCCGCGCGCGAGACGCATCGAGTGGAAGATTTCACACACGTATATATATATAATATATATGACGCGAGTGCGCCAAGCTCTGAGAATGGTAATGCGAAAAATTTGCATATAACCATCTTTGACACACACACACACTAGTGCATATATACGCATGCTGCTAGACGGGTGTGTGTGTACTACGTAGACGCGGGCGGCGCGAACTTATACATATATGCGTGACACGCGTTGGATCCAGTTTGTATATATGTATATGTGGATTCTTTGATACAACGCTGACCTAGAAAACTCTTCTTCATTTTTTCGCCGCGAGATGCTTACCTCACTCCCTCTCTCTCTCTCTCTCTCTCTCTCTCTCTCTCTCTCTCTCTCTCTCTCACTCTCTTGCTGTCCTCGCCAGCGCTCGCTAAAGATTATGTATTTTCCTGTTTCTTATAGCACCTCTGGCAACGTGTTGCCAAAGTATTCGCTTCTCTTCCCGATGATGTATTATTGTACATGTTTAAATAACTACGTGTGCAGCAAAGATTTCTTCGCTCCTATATCTATATATATGCACATGCAACTGAGCTGTTATTGTGATTGCTCAAACCTACATTCGAAATTTGCTTTCATCCATACAATTAGTTTTATCCATACAATTTATAGACATCTGTGTAATTAGAATAGTAATGTAATATTTGTTTATCTCCATTAGTATATATTAGATATTTTATAGCTGTGGTAGTCAGTTTCATCTTCGGGAAATAAAAATAGCACCTGCCTCCTGCATTTTTAAGTTCACAATAAAGAACACTCTGGGATCTAGTGAGTCCCTCATCATTTATCATACGTCATCTTTTGTCGCTTTCTCTACATTTGGAATACTTTAAGGTTGACAATCGAGAAAGAAGTTATAATTATTACTTACGAACGATTGTACAGATACAAAAATATAAATATTGTGTTACTTATGAGATATTGGTTATTTATAACGAAGCTCGTAAAAACTGATATTGATAATATAAAAATAACGTAAATATAGACTTTTATATTAGCATACAATGTGGGATGATAAATTATGAATTTATCGTAAAAAATATATCGCACGCTACAAACATAATTATTTAAGTACAGTAGTAAATCAATTCTCATAATAATTTCTCACAAATTTACATTATTTGGAACATTATGGAATGAATGAAGAGTTATATTTACGAGGTATACGCATGATACTCTCAATAATATTAATGTCACAAACACAGTATATTTTTATACGAGAAGTGCAGATTCAACATATGCAAGAAACTCGCCGAATAAAGAAAGTGCACACGCGGAGGGGTCGAGTGAATCGAGGCAATTTACGTTTGAAAACTATATACTACATATACACAGCTGCGGCGAAATAAAGCATCGACACACGAGATCTAGCGCCCTGCAATTGACTGAGTTATTTCCGGGCTGAAAATAATTCAAAGCGCGCGCCCACGGTCGAGCTTCATGACACATTACGTATGAATTTCTTTTATGCAATACATAGAGTGAGAGAGATAGAGAGAGACAGAAAGAGAGAGAGAGAGAGAGAGAGAGAGAGAGAACAGGTCACACGCGGCGTTATCAAACAATATCGGGATTTTCCCCAATAATTTCTTCTGCTGCGCAGCGTCGAGCAGAACCACTGCCGCCGCCGCCGCCGCCGCCGCCGCCGCCCACACATTGCATCAGTCCGATGAACGTAGACATTTTCCGATAATATCGTCGTTCGCACGCGCGCATAACAACATGTATACACAGACACACGCGAGTCGCGTCGTCGGTGTCCTCGCGATCCATTGGCCCAGGGAAAAAATGTGAAAATTGGAAACACAGAAAGAAAGGGTGAACTACACTCGATGTCGCATTCATACTACAAATGTACACGGGAATAATGCTGTACTTAAAGAGTCCGAGCCATATATATATTGACGCTTTTCCGTTTCTCATATAATACTTCTCGACGTAGAGAGACTGCGGCAAAAGGATAAAAATATTACGGCCCCGCGGGCGTAGCGTCGGCGTCACTTTGAAATAATGCCCCGGCGCCCGACAAGAGAATGATAGAGAGAGAGAGAGAGAGAGAGAGAGAGAGAGAGAGAGAGATCCGTTTATCGAAAGTCAATTTTCCGAGAGTCCATCTCTCGTATATATATATATATATGTACCATCCGTATCCTGGCTGCAGGTATATATAAGGCTAAAAGGAGCGGTTGGCTGCAGAGGACGAAAAACCCTTTTCAATTTCAGCTCTCGCGAGAGCCTCGCGCGTAAGAGCCCCGAGTGAGTTATTAGCCGCGCGGTACAGGAAGAGGATGTGCAGTTGCAGCTCGCGAGAGACAACAAAGTACATATATAGAAAAGACTCGCAAGTAGAAATGGCCAAGTGCGATCGGACGGAAGGCTCTAGAGCTCGAGTTCAACAGATATGAGAGAACGATGTAGGAAACGAAAGAGGAATTAGCGATGATTCGTCCGAGGAAAAATGGAACAGGAGGTTATACCGTCAGAGCTGCTATCCGTGAGCAAAGGTTAATTACGACAAAGTGCAGCCAATGCTCCAAGTCGCGGGCATTTGATCCTTAGCCTCGCTGAAATATGCAACGCCGCCGCAGCCGCCGCCGTTGTGCATAATGATCGAGGATGATGGCCTGCAGAGCGAGTTTCTAAGCTTAATGACAATTCGAAACGGCAAATTCAATACATCGTTAAGCATATATATAGCATATGTAGCGCGTGATAAAACGATTATTCTATATTTGTGTCTAATAACGTCAGACCGTCCAAGATGTATATAATCGTAAAAGTGATAAACTGCGTATGCATGTAAAAGCGGCGGCTGCATGCATCCCGCGCAACATCTGAAATATAAAATAAATAAAAACACACACACACGCGCTGTTGCGGTGTGTATACGATATAAATTCTCGAGATTCGCTGTCGAGTGAAAAATGCTCGCACTAGAGCACCGCGTGGCCCTGAAATATCACCCCTCTCCCCCACCCCTTATATGCTAAATATATAAATTTAGATGTAAATTCCGCACAAGCATTTCTGCGCAACGATAAATTGAAAATATTCCTACGCGACATAGTTATAATAGGGGGGTGCAGTGCAGTAGCGCAGTGTATGCGCGGTAGAGAAATTCCGCTCTTTACTATATGCTGCACTGCGGTGTGTGGAGGACATTCGGAATATTCTTACATGTACGCAGGAAGATTATAAAGAATTTAATGACGCGGAGAAAAAGGAAGAGCTTCGGTGGAAGGGATGCGGAGAGGAGGAGCAAGGATAAGACAAAAGAAGGCAAAAGACCAATGAGTCTATATGGAAACGCGAGCACGTGAGGTATGCGTCGAGCGACTCTCGAAAAAAAAAAACTCGACGGATTTTTGGCGGATGACAGTGCGTATGTATATATATATATATATATATATATATGGAGCTTTTTATGCCTAAAATATAAAGATTAGAATATAATGCGATGTACATGCTATATGTGCAGGGGTATAAGGCATATCTATACGCGGACTTGTAACCTACTTAGTTAAGGCCAGAGAGTGAGATTCCGGAAATAATCCAGCGAGAGGAGGAGGAGGAGGAGGAGCGGGGAGAGGGAGCTGCTGAGGCGTATGTGCCAGTGGAGCGCCAGTTGCGAGAGGAGCAAATCGATGCTGCAGGTGCGAGAGAACCAGAGAGAGAGAGAGAGAGAGGAAGAGCACCGAGTTTTTCTAATATTACCGCGTTCTGGAATGGAAAAAAGATATCGAGTGCTTTCATCCCCGCTCTCACCCCCCCCTCTTTCTCTCTTTCTCTCTCTCCCTCTCTGGGATATCCGAGCGCGTTTACGTTCCGCGAGGCGACCCGACGGGCACGCGCATTTTCCCCGACACTTTTACGCTGAATTTTTCTTCGATCGCAGCTTGAGAAGCAGGACGATTTAAAGTTAACTTCCAAGTGAATTCAGAGCAAAATGAAGCTCTACCATACTGGATTCGCTCGCCTCAACTGTCTTATATACACGTGTGTCCCTTTAAGCCGAATTGACATTCGAAATTACTTTTTAATTACGTTCGTTTGAATATTTGAACGATTTTCGTTGAACCAGTATACATTTTGAAAGTACAAGTTGAATAAAAAATTTAAAATAATTCTTTTTCAGGTGGCAATATAATTTTGCTGCGTCGTATCGTTTGGCATAAGAAAATAAAATACAGCGATCGAACGGTTAATTTTAAGTTTTGCGTATAATTTATTCATAAGCATTAATTCAGTTGGCAGGGTCGATTTAGCACAAGAATGCCCAGATAATTTATTGCGGTTCATTACAATTCGAATGGAAAAGTTAAATCGACACAGCAGGGCCGCGCGGCGTCCATCGAATATTTCTCCAATTACTCTCAGCGAACAATATTCGCGATAGATGCTCGCGCGCCTTTTTCATCCGCGAAACACACTCGCTGAAAAAAGGTATACACCCAAGATCCATTATTTATCAATTCGTCAACCTCTCTCTCTCTCTCACACACACTGAAACAATTTATCGTATATATGCAAAAAAGGTATACGGGATCTTTCGTTAAAGCCGGTGGGCGGCAAATGGCGATACTAATCGTTAATGTGACCGGAAAGAAATTATTCGAACGAGAAAGCGATAATAAACACGCTATATATAAAGAGCAAGAGTAAGTACGACGGTCATTGGGAAGGAAACAAAAAAAAAAGAAAGAGAAAGAGGAGAAGGTAAAAAGGGCGAGAAAGAAAAATTATTCAATTACGCGCCCACGCGGTTAGACGAAAAACTGCGGAAAACTGTGCCCGCCCGCGCGCGGGATAAATGCGTAAATAAGCGCGAACTCGACCCCGAAACTACGCACCGCGGTCGCGTTTATTTTTTGTGTTCGTTCTCTCTCTCTCTCTCTTTTTTTTGCTCTCTACTCGGCTGTCTACGCTCTCGCGCTCCACTCTCGTCCCTAAATCCACACGGGGACGTTTGTTTAACGAGCTGGCCGCATTTGACTCATCAATTTGTCCTAACGGAAAATAATTGCCCGACCATGCGCGCGACTCTGTGTGTAACGCGGCTCTTTTTTCCCCTGTATATATATTTATCTTTGGGCCTGGCCCACGAGCGATTACTGCAACCTTACGATGATACATTTTAATCGAGAGATCGATGTGCTTGATAATGCAAACCATTTATTCATCCTGTACTTTCCGCAATTAAAAATTTGGAATAGTATGGCTTTTTTTTGTTATAATATAGCAAACTGCGGAGTTGATGAATTTACTGTGACACGTTTAAAGTAGCTATGATCCATATATGCATGTGTATATAGTTATTCGTGTAGCGGGTAGCTTAAACGCTGATGCACAAGCACTTCCATTCAACGCAATAAACGATCTCACTTTTTCGGTCAACTGTAGCATTCACGTATACTACATATATATATGTACATGCAAACATCGTTTCCCTGATTGACAATAACACTTTTTCCTCAGTTTGCGCGCAAACACTCATTATTTTTTGCCCGTACACCGCCCCCAGCTTGCGAATAACAAATGCAACGCCGCCAGCCCTACTGTGGGGCTCGCAAACGAAACTTCGGAAAAACTTTCTCAACCAATCTCGTAATAATAGTCGGTGAAAAAAATAAAAAGCTAAGAAATTATATTTTTCAGCTTCCATTACTTTTTCAAGTTTACGAAAAAGAGTCGAAACACACACGCATTTTATCTACCCATTCAAAAAAAAGGGCGAAATAAAAAGTGCAGTTAAATTGAAATAGGGTTTTTTGTTCAAGTGAGACAGAGAGAACTGTACCAAAGTACCAAGAAAAATAAGGATGCATAAAATGCGCACACGGCCGTGTACGTACCTCGACATCTTGAAAAAAATCAAATAGAATTAAAAGGGTCCGCGGTCGAAATATATATACATATAGGGATGCTTTTATCCGTGCGCGCACACGTATAGCCACTCGACATATTTTTCTAAAAATATTTTCGTTGTATCGCGTTATAAATATATATACGCCGCGACAGGGCACGCAAATAAACTTGTGCCAGCAACACAGGCAGCAGAAAAAACACAACCATATATATATATCCTTCTCCGCCATCATACATGTGTGTATACACACAGATTCGGTCGAGCCGAGTATTTCAGCGGGTCATGTATATATATATATATATAAATATATATATATATATAGAGAGAGAGAGAGAAAGAGCGAAACTCTCGTTCGGTGCGTAGCAGCGAACTGCGAAGCCGTACCCAAACGTATTCAAATAAAATTACAATCAGCGGACGCGCGCAACGGGACGAGAGGGGAGTGGTGGGCCATAGCATTTGACGTTTCGACGCCATGCGGCTATCGATCCGCGACCAACGTGTAATCATTCGAGTGCTGCGGTGTGGACGCACACATACACACTCTCTCTCTCTCCCTCGCTTTTTTTCCCTCCTCTACCTCCTACGCGCGACTCTTGATAGCGCGTTACGAGGGTGTCACGCAACGCGATGACGTCGCGTTATCTTCGTGTGTGCACCTCCGCTCAAGGAAATTAATCTAGCCCGCTATGTGTGCACGCGCGCGCCTCTCTTTTTTCCACCCTCTCTCTCTCTCTCTCTTCATGTCGTTTCCGCGAAAAACGTCGGCTGAGCGCGTGCATTACCCGTAGCGTATCCTTGTACGTATATGCGTCCGAGAGAAGGAGAGAGAGGGAGGAAATGCTCTCGTGATTTAGTGCGGCGACCTCCTGCTCTCCGATATCTCGCGCGCGAAAAATCTCTTCGTATACCGAGAAGGAGAGAGAGAGCTGAGAACGTATTTTGCGCGAATAGAAAATTATGGCTATGGGAGAAGTGAAGCCTGGGGGGGGTTATGCGTATACGGCTTGTGTTTCGTGTCTATAAAGGAATTTCATGCGTTTATATTTACGTCGATGGGTAATTATAAGCATATAGATTAGAGCTTTTATTGGTAGGAAGGGTAAGGACGAGTTACGGTATACTGCGCGGCGGTTAGAATTTTACGCGTCAATTTGAATATTATTTCGCGTCAATTAATTCACGCACATCGCGCAAGTGCATCATCCCTGGGACTATTCGCGCGTCATACAAGCCCTCGCGCTATTCCCAGTATCCACCCTGAACGTATAATTCTCTTTTTATCGAGGGATAAGCGTGAGCTTTGACATTCACATCGTTTTCCAATATTTAGGAATAATGAAGGAAAAGCATCGGTGCGGATGTTTATCTGATAAATGACGCGATCGTCCAGTTATTTGATTCTCCCTAGTATTTCGCACTAGTATACTAATTTAATGGATTGAATTTGACGCGTTAGATATATAGGGATGGATTTATAAAAATTATGTAACAAATAAAATAGTTATAATATGCTAAGACAAGCTTTTTGGCTTTACCAACTTGTAATAATAACGATATCCAGACGTAACAGTATAATTTGACGCGAAAAACAATTTATATACTTGTTTAAATTTTTTGTATAGCAATCGAAGCGATTGAGCACAATTTTCTACAATTACTGTAAATAGCGTCGACAGCGTAATCGATAAATTATTTGTATCTTCAATTGAATAAACATTATATACGTATATATTTTCGATTTATTATAGAATGCAGAATGCTTAATTCACCTCTAGAGCGACTTGAAATACTTTTATTATTCAACCGTTATGAAGTTGAAGTGCGCTCAAATCATATTATACATGCATCATATATCCGTTTTAATTATCAATGAGGTAAATTGACGCTATGCATGTACATTATCAATGTTTAATAAGTAATTCACATCCGGTATATTGTAATATTGTAGTTATAACAAAACGCAGGGAAAAGCGAACTAAACTCTATATACTTTTTAAGACTCGGGATCTATACACAATTTACTTGAAATTCTCCTTCTCGAAGTCCAATTTTCAAATTCAATTAAGAAATAATCCGTCCGCCGTTCCAAGAATCGAATTGTTCGCGATAATAATACGCTGATTAAAACTTTCGAATCTTCCCCCAAAGAGAACTCGAAAAATCCGTAAAAACACCTTGGAAAAGCGGAATAATTCCTCCTTTCATACAGCAAAACTTTGTCGAAAGTTTGGATTCCGGCAATATAACTTTAATGCATCCGATCGATAGCGTTAAAAAAAAAGTCCCTCGACTAATCAGATACTCCCACCCATAAGCGTATAACCCCTTGGTCCCATACAATTTCAATACACATCCCACGCGTATTTGGCGCCCAGCGGAATTACTTACGCGAAGAAACACGGTTGATCGAGGTCTGTAATAAAGCAGCCGCTATAAGTAAGCTGTAACGAAGAATAATATAACAAATATATAGTTTGCCCAGGCACAATATTTAACGTTGAAACAAACAAAACTCTCGCGACTCCCTGCGTGCGCCACGTACACCAGCATAGAGATCGTGTTTGCAAGATAAAGTAAAAGAAAATATACAGAGGCAGCCGCATATATATAACCCGCAACGACTAAGGGGCCGTTATAATATTGTGCCAGCTGACATTCATTTTTTCAAAGCAAATATATGTATACGATGGTATATTTCCACGGAAAATCAATAGGCCCAGCAGCATCGCTTTCCTCGCTCCACGTCTCTCCGCTCGTAAGTTACAAAAGGTCAACGCGCCGTGTTGCAAAGATGATCACCGCACCGAAAAGTCATCAAAACTTTTTTCCCTCCTTCAGCTATTATAAAAACATATATTTGTTTGGCTGCACGTTTGTGCACGCACGCATGTGATACATCGAGAGCGCAACCTGTTGATATTACACTCGTCCAGCCATGTATACGATTCATACAGTGAACAAGATGCACAATGCTATATACATTTAATAAAAAAAAAAAAACATGCACACGGCCGAATGCCTCTAAATAAAGCCTCCCACCGCGAGTATGTGCAGTATCACCGGAGTCTGTAAAACACTCAACGGAGTACGACGAAATGAAAAAGAACGAACGGATATCGCCCGCCTATTTAGATCCATTGACGTCGTGTCAAATTAAAGCGCGTCACGCCGAATCGATACATGTAGGAACATACAAGGAGGAACGAGCTTGCAGGATATTACATCAGACGAGAGAGGGGTTATATACTGACTCCCCCTTGTCGCCCAGTGTTTCTCTGTCGCAGGAGCAGATGCCAAACTCGCTCTACTCGCTCCCTCATAAATCACGATTTCGTCCGTACATGGTACGCACGTTCTGTGTGTGTCTGTATATATACCAGGAAATGGCCAGGCAACGCCTACGCGCGCTTGTACGAATATTTTGTAAGCTTGCGCGGCTCTCGCTCGCTCGCAACGCTGAGCTTGCTTGTTTTCTCCGCTGCGTTTGCCGACCGCTGTAGGGAATTTGTGTGTGTGTGTGTGTGTGTGTGTATACCTTACTACGATGTTGGTGTAAAAAAAAAGACTGTGGTATGGGAAAATCGACAAAGTTGTATTTATAGCGGATGGGAAATGTTGATGAATTGGTTTGATTTGTGATATATTTGAGTGGAATGACCAGAACGACAGGTGGTGGCTTTCGATCTCTCTCGTTTTTTTTAATATAACGAATATTTTATCTGGTTTATTGACCTAGCAATGACTGTTACGATTAGAATTTGAAGTTTGTCTTTTGTGACCTCGTGTTACCTGTGCTCGGCACCATGTCCATGGGAGAATATTTCAGTAGTAGTAAAAGGCTGTACGTTCGAGCTAGACAATGAAATTAGAACAAATGCAATTGAAATACTGACTTTAATTTAACCGAACATAGATTTGTAAGTTTTTATGTATAAAAATCAAATGATCGCGGATAAAGAACTATTATACTAATAATGTCCAAATTATAGCATCATTTTCGGTAATGGACCCAGCAAGATTGAATAAGATTACCTAGTCTAGAAGAGAGTGAAGAAAAATTAGGGCAAAAAGGACCCGCCTCTCGATTCATTTTTCTCTTCTCGCCCCGCGGGCTTTTTCGGATGTCTGTAAAAAAGAGATGCAAAGTCTCTCTCCGCTATACTTGGTCTCTCCCTCGCTTATCGCTATCTTTATCTCCCTCGCTCGCTCACTCAGTCATTCTGGCACTTAAGGGTATTGAGTAGGACATTATTTATGAAGAAGCGCTCGGCTAGGCTGCCGCTACTGCCGCCGACGCCGCGAGCACCCAGACGGAAGTAATCGAAGTTAATGAGAATCGAGCGTGGGAACGCGAAAGACGAATAGTTTATTTATGCGGCATGTCTTTTGTGATGAGACTCGCTCAGTGCCCCACGCGGTATAGTGCATTCGCACTATATACATATACAGCCGACTATTTGCCACTGGGATTATCCCGGCTCGTGTATAAATCTATATACATACTGCTGCGGAGGTGCGCGCGATTTATCCGAGTGATATTGCGTTGGCCGCGTGTGGGCGTGAAAAATGTCGATCCGAGTTTTATTATAATACGCATGCGAGTGCTCGCTCGACCGCAAGCGATCTCCTGCCACGACTTCCAGAAATGATCGCGTGACGTCTCTTCCTTTCTTTTCGTTTATCACGGAAGAACGCTTAATTTCGTTAATAATTGTGATCAGCGGCTTGATTTTGGCGCGATACGCGCGTTAGTAGGTATTTAGTGGGCAATCGATCGTTTCAGTCACGTATAAAGATATACTTTACAATGAGGAAAAATACTGTAATCTTTAACGCGACGTTTATCCTACTAACGAAGTACATAAGTGTATCTTGATTTTTTTTCTAAAAAGAAAAATGACTTACTGTTCGTGTCGTACGAAACGTGATATAAATTTATTATGTATATATACGATTAACAAGAAAATTCATCGAGTACAACACAGTTTATGCTGGTGTTTAAATCATCCATTATATTCAAATAATTTATCAAGAAGTGGAAAAAATCCTTGAAAGATATGAAAAACAAGTTAAATTGTGCTCTAATGGCGAGTTCTTGAAATTGAATGAAAACAACGAGGCTTTACGAAGTTTTAATTCAAGTAACAAGTAAACAGTGTCGTTACGGTTAATGGGGTTCTTTAAAAGCAAAAGTTGAATGTATCACCGTCACTAAGCCTAACCTAAATTATGCTTTCTCAGTGATTATCCCCAGCGAGTTCTATGCCCTGAATTGCTGCTTTTCTAGCGTACTATTTTCTTTTATTCGACATTAACCTTTTCATCAATAATAAAAAAGCCATTTTCTGAATGACATATCCGTAGTTTTGATAGCAAAAATAGGTTAAGTTTGCTGTAAACGTGGCAATAAAAAGACATATTAATACGATCACTTGATCCTTCTTAGAAAGAAATCATAAAAACATTTTCAGAATCGCTATTCCAATATTTCTTTACAAAGTCATAAAAAAAAAGATTGTTCAAAATTCAACTAACAAGGACAGTCCACACCCTCCTGGTCACGGATTTTGCTGAAACTTTACGTTCTTTGGCAAAAAAAATGAGACACGTGTCTCGGCGTTATTGCCAAAGGGTTCTAGAGGCCGAGTTAAGGCCCATTTAATTAAACTACATGAAAATTCTTGGTCGTCTTTAAACCTTTATTGTAAGACGAATATACATTGTAGAAAATGTTACAAAAGAGATATCAAAAGTACAGCTAAAAAGCTTTCATTCACATTTTAGAATGAATTTTAGCATTTTTCGTTTCTAAGTTATGAACAATCGGAAATTCAGTTATTTTTTTTTTTAAATTTAGCATTTATTTCAGGTGAAAAATACTTCCAAATTCAGCCTCTAGGACCCATTGATACTAACGCCGAGACACTTGTCTCATATTTTTTTGCCAAAGAACATCTCTGTAAAGGTGTGGACTCTCCTTGTAAGTTACACTTAGTTAACTCTCACTAGTGGTTTATTCAGAAGACCTAATCATTCTCTTTCCTTATTATTTCATCGATACTTCATTCGTATGGTAACGCGTACAAGTTTGTACTCATTAAAAATTAATGGATGTTCAAATTTTACACGTCACATTATTTTATATGATTTTTAATTATGCATGGTTCGCATGTATGATGGGATATAAACTTTTCTCGCGCGCGTTGCTAACGCGAGTTTGATAGTTCGCGAACTATTGGGAAAAAAGTGGACATATGAGCGATTTATAGTCGGCGAGAAGGGAGAGCCGAGAGAGAGAGAGAGAGAGAGAGAGAGAGAGAGAGAAAGAGAGAGAGAGAGAGAAGGAAGCAAAGTCTATACTGCCGTACACACGAAGAACCGCACTATCTGCATTTTTGATGAATTGAGATATTAAGACAAACGCGTTTCTATTTCGTGCCGAAACATAATAATAGATAATAAGAATTTGACATTGTTCTTAGGGTAATTAGGGGGTGTTCTTTCTAATGGTCTAATTTATTTTTTACCAAATTAACCCTTTCACCCTTAAATAGTAGATAGGCAAGAATTTAGGCCTTAAAGTTTCGAAAATACACATGAAGAATCGCACTATGTACATAGG
>UELV01135752.1:0-18359 GCA_900490015.1 Megastigmus stigmatizans | reverse complement strand
ATAAAGCACTATTTATTATTATATATAAAAATATAATTTATTTGTATTGAAATCTTTAATTTTACTATAAAATATTTTAGTACTTTAATTACGTTGAGTGAACGAGTACTACAATAGTTCAACAGTTCACAACACTCGTTTACGAAATTTTTCCAACTTTCGTGAAACGCAATTTAGAACGAGCCGTACGACTTGAACACGAGCGGAGCCCGCACGCTGTTGCCAAATTGCAAATACAGCTCAGGAGAATTCTCCTGATTTTGACATCACTGCTTTTGACCAACTTAGCTTCTCATTATGTGTCACCAGAGTGCGCTAGCTGCGATGCTCATAGCGAATAGCAATGATATTTACGGCGCCGCGTGTACATAACCAATAAACTAACTTTTTAGAAAAATATTCTCACTTCTTGCTTCTCGCATCTCGCCGAATATTCATGCTATTTCGCCGTAATTTTATTTTTGTCGTATCGACTCTTTGACGCTTTATTATGTTGAAGTTCATTATTAAAATAATATTATAACATATACATGTGTACATACATATATAACTATGTATATTACTATGCATTATATTTACTCTTGTCTGGTCATAACCGAGCATTTGACGACTTGGCTTTCTAAATATTGACTAGCTAATGACTGGTCAAACATCTATAGTCGAACTCGTTAATTTTCTACCAGAGAAGTTTTAAAATTGTCATAAGAGATTATAAAGATCGATTAGAACGTTCGTAATATATGTGTTGTATAATAGCCCGAAAATAAAGATGAGAAAACATAGAATCTTAACTTTTCTCTATATTATTATAAAATATTATTCTTAATGAAATTTAAGACCGAAGATTTATTTGAATGTTGTCGCAAAAGGGTAGAAATATAAGAAGCGGTTATTAAATTATACTTTTTGCTTTCGTAACTGAGAAAACTTTAGCCCGTTAACATAACTTTAAACTATGTTAAGAATACACGACCCAGTGACATCGTTTTTATATACGTGCATAAAGAAATAAGTTGTATGTATTTAATGATATGTTAAAGTAGAAAACTTTTAATCTTAGTTTTAAGGTGATTAATTGTTGTTTAAAAAGTATATATATTTTAGTTGAGATAATTCCACTCCAGAAAAGTTTGAAGTTTTGAGAATATAAAACTTGATGCTCGTTTAACTGCTATGAAACACTTTAACAGTACAAATTAAAGAATTGAGGAAACACCTGTTTACTCCTCAAGTTTTTTGCTTAAACCAAGCACTCTAATGAATTATTTACAAAATGTGAATAACCATCAATAACATATACCTGTTACAATAAAGAAACTTACAGAATGAATTCTTAACAATCAAATCACATGGTTGTATGAAAAACGATTTAATAAAACCTATTTATAAAACCTACTATAAATAGGCTTTATTAAATCGTTTTTTATGCAACCATGTGTTTTGCTTGTTAAGAATTCATTCATGTTATTGATGGCTATTCACATTTTGTAAATAATTTATTAGTGCTTGGTTTTAGCAAAAAACTTTAGGAGTAAACAGGTGTTTCCTCAATTCTTTAATTAGCGATAGGTGCTGGAAACAATTTCATTAAAAGTTACCGCTAACACTCGATCAGAATTGAAATCTCTAAAATTTGATCAACCAAATTATGCATTCTTCGATTTATTAGTTTTAAGTTCCAGCGAACATAAGAACGCGGATATCTGGGAGAATTTTAATGGTTTTAGCGACTTTTTCAGATACAAACACGCAATACGGGTACACACACGCGCCACGCGGTGTATACATCAGGAGAGGAGGTGCTGAGAGCGAATATAGAGGTGAGCCCGTGCAGGCGATATATAGACAAGTTGGGAATTCCCTTTGACGCAGCTTGGCGTACACATGTGCTCCCGTATCGGGCCTTCCCTTCATCTTCATTGCGTGTGTGTGTACCGCGCAAACGACCGCGAGCGAACGCACGACAGAGAGAGAGAGAGGTCGACCAAGCTAAATTACAGTTGCCGAAGGTTGCTTACAATCTCGTGATCTCTATAAGCCCGGACCCACCTAATATAAGGTGATTGATTGTGCGTACTACCCGAACGCGTGCGCGTGTGTGCATGGGTGCATGCCTCGGCGCATGTAGTTCCTGTACAGGAAGGGATTGCTTACCGATGATTAAAGTTGCGTTAGCTGAAGTTTAGTGCCTGTAGCTTTGTGATCTTTCAAATCAAATTCTCCATCTTTTTTATATTCCATACGCAGCATTATTTGTTTAAAGTGAATTTTAGGCAAAGATCATAGCTTTACAAGTTTTACATTATCTTTTTTTTACTTGTAATTAAATCGTGAAATTATTTATTGAGTAAAATTATATCAATGTGGAGCCAATCGATTTTTTTTCCCCAAGGGAAGTGCGAAATATAGCTGGTTTAACAGAGAATTAAGTTATTTATTCGTTAACTCCCAAAATGACTTAAACAATGTCTTATTGTTATTTTGATAAGTATTTTGAATATGGAAGTTTCACAATATTTTTAATGAAAACATTTAACTTAGTCGAGATTGTTAATCTGGTAATATGCAGACTTTTACTTTAAAATGCTACTCGGTTTGCATTATTTACCATAATAAATGCAAAAGGGTGGCGACAATTTTAATATTTTATTTCCTTACGATAATATCGAGATTTATGTCATTCTTTTTTATTTTATCAAAGGACAATACCTATGTGATGTACAAAGGTAATCAGTAGAAGAGCTGTGACTTAGATCAGACGTCAAATATATATAGAAATACATAGCTTTTGCGCTATTTTGTAAACTTCAATGATTTTTTTCTCAACTTTCCCTTCGCCAAAGGTACTCAATATTGAAAAACCTTTAGCTTTCGGGAAAGAATCCCTTACCACGTGGACATTGTCCTTTTTGTAGATAAACAGATTCTGCATGGAAAATGGAAATAACCTCTATCCATATTAATTTACAATATGCATATTTAAGACATTTATTCATAACTAACGAGTAGAAAGTGAGTAGAATGTTCTGTCTAAACATATTCACGGAGAGATGTGCAAGAAACTAAAAATGCTAATAATTATTTTATGTAGATTTATGGCAGTTTAAGATATGCATGTAGATTTATGGCAGATAAGATAAATTCAATCGACAAAAATGTTGAGCCACTACAGGTTTTCGATTAAGATTTCGATTAAAAAAATTAAACTTTTAACTAAAGCATTATGTTATTTTTTATTTTTTATTTAAACATTTCAAGCTCTGTTCAAAAGTTATAATTATGTTATTTACTGACAATTATTATTACTTCCTATAGATAAAACTGCTGAGTATCTCAATTTTCGTTTTTGTTTAAAGTTCGCAAACATAAAGTGCACTAGAGAATAAAATAATTGTTACTAGCGGCTCTTCCACACTTGTAAAGTTCTATGCACAGCATTATCACGCTCAGTATATAGCATGAGCTTGGATCGACTGGGCAAATGTTGACGAAAAGATTTATCGGTACGTGCTTCTGAAGGGCGTGAGAATCCCGTCGTCAAAAGATACCTTGATAACATATTCATAAGGGTGAAAACCTACTCTCGCGGGCTCTTCATCTGCTCTCTCCCTCTCACTCGGTCCCTCTCCTCTCTCTCTCTCTCTCTCTCCTCTCTTTCATTCACTTCCCTGCTTTCTACATCTCTCAGACAGCGAGAAAAAGCGTATAAGGATGCGTGGGAAAAAGAAGGAGAATAACATGACAGTATTTATCGACGTTCTATCTGCGTCAAAGTTGGTCGAAACGGACTGAGGTATATATAATGGACATTGCTGCAAAAAGTCGGCCTACATTCATTGTAAGTAATAACAACGAATTACTATAACTTTAATGTATATTCGCATTATTGATGTAAACCTCCAATAGCTAGACTCTTAGTGTAATAAAAAGACATTATTTTATGTATCACTACTCAAAATAACTTAGAAAATTAAAAACTTTTCTATTCTATCGAAAAGGAATTCGATTGCCTTTGAAAAAAATTATAATAATTAAATATTTGCTGTATAACAAATGAAATTTATAAAGTTAAGATATGTATATATGCGGAAAAAATCGCAGAAAAATAATTTTTTCATCTGCAAAAAATAATTTTTTAAATGACATTGGTGAAGTATGACTTTTTGAGCCTGAGAAGCGTGCATAAACCATTACTTTTCTCTACTTTTACTGGAGTGTGCGGGAAATGAGTCAAGCGTCTAAATAGTAGTTTTCGATACGAGTATGTAAAAAAGCTCTTTCTTTCTTCTTTCTTTTTTCGGAGTATTTTCAAGCTATATTATAAATCATTAATTTTAAAAAATATTCAAAAATAATTGTAGATCGTAATGTAGATAATATCTTTCTTGGCTGTTTCGGCTAACAGCATCAGAGATCGTCGTATGCTTGCAGTGGTAATACGAAACATTTTTTAATAAAGTACATGGAATATTTTTTGCTAGAAAATTTCAATAGCATGAAATAAAACAAATTTAATAAAGCTTTCTCTTTTTATTGAAGGTGATATTAAATATGATATAGATTATATCAACTAATATATATTTATATGCATCGTTATATGTATTCTTGCTATTATAGTGATTTCTAGAATTTCAATTGATATGAATATTTTAGTTTTGATATTTAAATGAAAAAAAAATTCGTTGCATAGATATAAATAAAATAATATATTGCGGTGCATAATTTATTATAAATTTTCCATCGATAATGACAATAAAGTGACATATTAGTTATGATATATTTAGTAATAGTATATACATATATATATATTTAGACATAGTTACTCTATATTATCATATTATTTACAACAACTTTCGTTCATTTGCTAAGAATCTTTTCAGTTTTCTCAAGTATTTCGAAAAAACAAGAGCAAACGCAGTCGTTGCATGCATTTACATGCAATATATTCCCCTTTCAAGCGAAATATGTATAAGTTTTGAACAGCTTTCAGAAAATATCTACATACACTCCTCATAAAAATACAGGAATAGGAAAACAGCAGAGGACGCCGAAATTTTCGTTCTGCAAACCAGACCAGCCAAAAAAAACAATCAATATCCGAAACAGCCTTCCTTTTTATTTAATAGACTTGCTGATCGCGCGCTGCTATAAATTCTATCGTTGATATAGTCAATTTTGACCTGTCGAAATTTGTAATTCCTTTGAGCTATTTCTGAAAGTGGAGTTCGCGAGCAAGAGAGAGAGAGAGAGAGAGAGGGCACGAGGCCGCGATTCTGTGGTGTATGAGAGAGTATGAAAGGAAGGAAGTACGTTGGCGGAACATTATCATTTATATGAAATCCTTTGCGCCCCCTTATGCATAGTCATTATCGTCGCACTTTTTCTCTTCTCGTACAATCGCCCCGGATCGCAGCGAATGATTCAATACTCTCACGAGATTGTCGAGAGAGGGAGAGAGAGTCAGAGAGAGAGTGGAAGAGAGTGTGAAAGAGTGCGGGTATATAGAACTATTTTAATTAAAATGGCCTACATTATAAGTTAGTGGGCGGGGCTGGACTTTCGCCAGCTACGATTTGATTTTTATTCAGTGTGAATTATTCGCTTTCGTCGCGTGAAAGGTCGTGCGATGTTAATGTTATCGGTGAAAGAGAGAAAGAGAGAGAGAGAGAGAGAAGCCACTGATATAAATTTATATCTTAACAAATTAGAATTGGTTGGAGTGATTTCGAGGTTCATTATAATAATGCTTCGATAGAATAATAATGCTGTATGCGTTCGATTAAATTATTATTCAATAATAAATGAGACTGAACACGTTTTCGCATAATATTAGCCTAAGAGTATTATTTTTGTAGTCGATAGAAAAGCAATCGATCAATTAATTCAATTTTCGTTAATTAATGAAATATTTGTTTAAAAATATCAATTAAGAGAACGAAATAATATTTACTCTGAAAACGTATGGTACAGTAAAAGCTATTACGAACGCGATATTATTTTACTACTAACTTCCGTCTAGTTACTACTTTATGCCTATAATAGTCAATAATTATATTATAGATTGATTAGATATATTTACGCTTGCGCTGCTACACGCTTTGATTTTAATTGAATACACATTCGTGCATTTAGTTTTACACATTGTGAAGCAAAAATAAAAAAAAAACTACGAAATGGAAGAAAAACTCAATTCTATAATAAATGGAACAATAATAATAAACGTTGATTTTCTTGATACTCAATATGTCAGAAGAAAAGTTGTCACACATATCATTAAAGTAAAGTATGCGCATTGGTAGCGTACTCTGTTAATTCAGTAACTAAAATTCCATTGAAATTCTTGTCGGTCTATATGTTACTTAAATTACTGATTGCCCAACGAGTTGTATGATTATCGGATAATTCGTATTATTATCAAAGCGGACGCATTATGTGGAATACTTACTACATAAAAGCTGCATAATATATTAAAGGAAAACATCGATGATACCTGCTTGCTAGACTAGATAAACGATACTGCATGATTATTTAAACGTAGAGAATCTGTAATTAAAATAATGTTATGCCGCTAGACGATTGAGAAGTAATCACTTTTGCTCTGAGTGACTGATATATCACATAGTCAACCATATTCCTTAATGTATTGAATATAGCAAGAGTTTTCTTTTTGTTTTTTTTTTCTATTATCTGCAAGTAAGTAATTTTCTTTTTATTACTTGATATCTTCAAAATGGTCATTTTTTTATATTTTTTTTGCTTTAAGGTATCACCTACATTGACATTATTCTTTCTTTTAACTATATGGCTTTCGTGATAAATACAACTTTAAATAATATGAATTTTTACTAGATTGTATCAAGATAAAAGTCTTTACTCACTTGGTAGCCCGGTTGGTAGAAGCCTATCATTTCCTCAAAGTGGTATATTTTACAATAAATATGAATCGAAAGAAATACAGTTAATACCATAAAAATTAAAGCAGATTAATATTAATTTTAATAATTGCAGATTTGCTGTTTAAATAATTAAAAAGTACAGTAGAGTAAAAAAGAAATCACATATTATCAATGTTTGTGTAGAATAAATAAAAAGTAGAGTAAAATAGACAAATTAATAAAAGTTACATGTACCAGCGCGGGATTAATGATTGTACAATTGATGAGCCAAAAAAAAATATGCTCCTCTTCCACAAAAGATGCATCAGAAGGAGTTTCACGCGACACGTGACTAGCCAGAAAGGAAAGCAAAAGCTGCAGGGATATAACGAAAGCTGGAAAGGAGCGCGCAGGAAAGAGAGAAGACGAGTATCTGTAGGTACAAGGAGTCCCGCGGGAGAGAGCCAACGCATATCCACTTTGGATCGGCACTTCCTTTCGTCGCTGACTTGTTCACTCTCGGGGTCCTTTCTCGGCGGCGTCAGTGGTTCAAACGCATGACGACGCGACGAGAGAGAGAGAGAGAGGCTTTCTCGTGGTGTGAGTCGTCGTGGAATTCACAGGAAATCAGCAGAGGAAAGCGACGGGAAAAGTGAGCCAAAGGCGAGGCGATCAGACGACGGGCTGCTTGCATATCTGCGCTGCCGATGGAAAGACTGGCTTATACCGGGATTTCGATGCAGTCAGCACTTATATATAAGTCGGACTTTAAGCTGGTGCGCAGTTGTGGGGGCGATGCGTATTACCTTTTTTTCCTATTTTTTTTTTCATTAGTGAGTTATACTATAGGGGCGCTGAACTAAGGAGCTGGAGTATATTAAGCGGGAAATGAATTTCTTTAAGGCGTAAAGAGGCGCGCGTGCATTTAAACTGATATCTCTCGATGAATTTTCCCGCTCGAGATGAGATCTGCGTATACTTGGATATGCGAAAATTTATCTTGATGAGTGATATTAGGATGACAAAAAATGAAAAATACATTTTACTTACCCCTTACAAATTGAAATACATGAGAAATATAAATGTATAAGAATTTAGATAGGCATATTTTTTAATAAATATTTTAATAAATACAATTTTTTATTTTCTTATATTTCATCACTTTAATTGCTTTATAATAATTTCTCGTTAAAGGAAAAAAGGTGATACAATCATAAAATATACAAAAATTTCATTTTATCGATATGACGCAAACGATATTTTAACGGATGCCTCATCGCGTGCTTTATCGATTCGACGCTCGCACATTCACTTTAATGATGTCTCTGTTTTCTTCATAACACGATTATCACAACAATTATGGATTCGGTAATTGAATAACTCGGCAATAAAGCTGATTTAGAATTTTATTAACACAGTAATTCTATAAAGTATATTAACAAAAAATAACGTTTTGAAATGTCTATAACGATGTTAATTAAATAATCAGGCATATTGCACACAAACGTTACACAACAAATAAATTAACTAAAAATAGATACATAGTTGTGATTTCTTGCTTTCGGTTATTTTTTCATTAATTTCTTTGATTTTGAGCTATGCAATCAACCGATAATTAATGTAATATATGCGATATATTTATGCAACAATCGTTCGAACGACGATGAAAATATAAAACCAAAATATATGTAATGAGCACAAACAGAAACAAATGGAGGACTACATTTAATTGACGATTCATCAATATAACAGTTCACAGAAAATAAAACTTTTGCGTAAATATTATTTTTCATTTATTTGTTTTTTTTTACAAACATAATCAGATGATCAACGCGATTAATTGTTTTCGCGTTAGTCGTATAAGGTTTCAACGTAGCGACACTGACGTATTCGACATTATACATAGCGAGTCGTGGGGGTACACATTTATAAGCACAAGGTGATACTTTTGTAATATTCCCCTCGCTGTTAATTTTCTTCCTAATGTTTTTTCAAGCGTAGCAAGTGATTCCCATACAAATATATTCACATTACTTTATTTACACAACGCTGTAATCCGTGCGCGCATTATGCAATCTCGAAATTTTTTTCCACTTTTATTTCGTTCCTTCCTATGGAATCTCGAATTTTGCGAATTTCTCTCCCATTATTACCTTCATATCAACGTTATTGTATATTAAGGTGTACAAAAACCAAAAACCAAGAACGCAAAAAGATTCGCATTTCGGTTTTATTTTGAGTAAAATTTCACTTGATTACTGAGGATTGATTACTTCTACGACAAGTTCTTTCGATATTAGATAAAAGAGGGACGAAGTAGTAAAACTTTTTCTTTCAATGCACACACTCTACAATATATACGTTGAAGTTTATCAAATTCTCGTTAATTAAATAAATATATAAAAGTTTCACGGTTAAAAATTCCTTGTACATTTTCTTAGCAATAAACGGTATCACTTTCAAAATGCGTATATAAAATGAAAGTTCGCTTTAAAAAATAATGTACTTTTTGACGGTGTAATATTTTAATTTCTGCTTTTTACTACTCCGTAGCCTCTGTTTGCATAATTCAAATCGTTCAAGAGGAAGTGTGTTTCACACTTTTATTATACGCACACCTGCAAACTTTATACTTCATTATAACGAAGAGTCATTATGTATTTTGGCACTTTTTACTATTTAAAAGTATGTACATCGTCGCGCTAACTCGAATAAAATTAATTTGCGAAAAACAACAGTGGTAGTTTAACGACTGTTCAAACGCTTATCTATAATGGTAGTTGTCTATTTGTATTTAATTTATATAATATATATATATACGTACGATATTCTTTTTTCTGGCCAATGAAATAATTACTCAAAGTAATAGCTTGTATCTTGAATTTCTTCCCTTTTTTTTTTTATACATACAACTGAAAGGAATAATTTTTTTTACAGAAAACTATGTACAATGTTATCTTACTCGCTAAGGTTTGCATCGTACGATCTCGGTGTCATACGTTTCTTTCCAGAATCGAACTCTTCCACTAAAATGTTTCGTTCGTTCCTCATTCGAACTTTGAGCACCGAAAAGAAAAATTACATTTTTTCAACTTTTTTTATTTTTTCCACTTGTTCCAGTTTATCATGATGAACGTGATCACGAACATCATCCTATTTAATCGACATCAGCATCATCATAATCATCATAATCATCATAATCATCATCATTAAATTATTCGATATTACAGTACTTTAAAGTAAGCAGTAATACTTTCAACTTGTTTTTTTTTTTCGTCACGTTGGCGCCTCAGAGAACGTCGGATTCGCACCACGTGATCAAGTGCGAACCGCTTCAATAATTCGATTTACTAATTAATTTTTTGCGAACAGTCGTGTTACATTTAAGGATAAAATCACCATTGTTGCGTGTGTGTCGTCACGATTATTCTAGCTTAACCGAGTAATTAATTTAAATTACAATAATTTTACAGCATAAGGAATTTTGATATAATAATAGAGAGAAGTGCCTAAATATTGACAAACGAGCTCAAAATACATTGAGCATCTGTAATTTCGAATTATTTTATCAAATCGTTTATCATTGCACATGTGAAAACCAATGCCCGTATTCACCAAAAAGAATGAAGCTAATTTATTCAAATCTTTCATTCCACTATACTTAAATACTAAAAACAATAAATTGATATATCTTGACGTTTCAAAACATTCTAATCGCAATAGCGACATTAAATTTTGATCGAACCCACTGTAAAAGTGCGTATATATTCAGGCACTCTTCCCCACAATGAACGCTCGATATGTATACATTTGTTCGCTCGCAGCGACCTCTAATAACAGCCGCGCTAACGAACAGAGAACAAATTCACTTAGGCCCGTACTTGTAACTTAGCGAAAAAGGACTTTTCTCCCAGTGCCGCCGCACCTAGCGCATACGAGAGAGAGAAACGAGACGCAGCTAGCAGCGCATTAGTCTCAGCCTCGACGCAGATAAAATCGCGCTATATACACACGTTCGCACGCGTAGCAGCATAAGCAGCTACCGCCGCCGCCTCGCACTAGCCAACTTTAATGGATCTGCGCGCGAAGCTCATTTGAGCGCGCGTATAACTTTTTAACGAAATAACGGGGAGCAAGAGAAGTATAGCGAGGAGTGGCGCGCGCGAGAGAGAGATATACTTGACGCCGGGGTAGCCAACTCAGCTGCGAAACTCCCTTCCCAGCGACATAATAGTCAACACACCTCGAGAGAGAAAGAGAGAGAGAGAGGGAGTCCGAAGCAGCAGCAGCAGTGGTAGCGCCTATATTGTCGCCGAAAACTGCGGGCCAGCGGCAATCGGCACAGAGCTCTGCCCTTTTTCTTCGGCCGTCGCTTTCGCAACCGCAAGAAGTTAGTTCGGCGCGGGCTTTTGCGGCGGGGGAAACTCGTGAGCTGGAGAGAGAGAGAGAGAGCTTCGACCACCGGCCGACTCTATCCACGTACCCCCTCCCCCTGTTTCCCCGATTTCCGCGCGCTCAGGAAATTCCATTAACGATTATTCCGAATCACTGGTATATGTATAGGCGAACGAGAGATTGTGCGAGCGCGTGAATAAACCGAACGAATGGATTAGTTTTCAAATGGCTGGCTATGCGCGAGAGCTGAGTAACGGACCGTGGCTATATCATGGGCCGAGGCTTTCCGGAATTTCGAATGTGTCAATTAACTGTGGTGCTTGGAAGAGCTGCGCCAATTGCAAAAGTGCGTGGGGAAAGTAGACGATTTCGTTTTTTTCGGAACTGAAGATGCTATGATTATCGGCGAGAAGGAGCGGATCCTGTCGTTGTTAACCAAAAAGAAATTACGACCTGGTAGCGTTTGGTACCCACTGATTCAATAAGTAGATAACTACTTTTCCGAAATTATAATCGATTTGGACGTTAATGAACGACTTTTTACTATTTGGGAGTAGCTAGTGTATAGTTATAGACTGGTGGTTAGTAATGTCTCTTCGCTATAGCAATAATAACATTTTTTTACGAATATAGCAAACGAATACACTGACAAAAAATATTAACGGTTTACCCATGCAGTTTTGACTCTGTAAACATCATAACAATTTGTTACAAAATTGTACGCCAATTTCGAAAACGTTAAAGTTTGTAAAAAAATGCACGATTGAGTTTACGACTTCATATACTTCAAATTTTGTTTTCACAACGTGTTATGAATAAAAGATTGCTTATACAATCGAATATTGTAAAACAAAAGCAATCATATTTAACGAAACACATGGTATTTTCGCCGTTTAATTTCCAGATTAAGCAATTCACGTATCGAATCGACAAGTTGTCGACGTTGTTGAAAAAAGCGGACATGCTAAAACGAAGCGGAACGAGGAGCTACATAATCTTATCAAACGCCGAGATTATACATGATTCACGACTGTGAAAAAACAGAAGAGCATTTTTCCTTGGCGGAACGAGGCCCTAAGGGTACTTTCACTTAAAAAGCAGGATATGCCTGTTCCGGTGAAGCGACGCGCTTATACCGTTTCACTCCCGGAAAGCAAGCTACTTCACATAGCATTGCACTAAACAAGCTCGGCCGCAGCATCAGCGTGCAGCTCTGCGGTATATTTTTACAGTTTGAAAAATTTAGCACGCCATGTAAATACGAATTTTCCTCGCGCGTAGCGGCTTTCTCTCTCTCACTTTCGCCCTCCTCCTTCCATCCTATATATATATATATATATATATCTGCATGTGTGATAAAAAGCTACATCCGCGGCAACCCCGACGCGTCCGTTTTATCCCTGTCGCGTTGTTTTCCCTTACCTGTTTTTCGCGTGTGCTCTTTTATTTTTGTTGAATATTCCGCGACTGCTTTTTTTCGCCCTCGCGCACACAGAGAGAGAGAGAAAGAGAGAGAGAGAGTGAGTGACTCGGCTCGATTCGTCGCTCCGAGCATTGTCCGCGCTCTCTTTCATTATCATACGGTGGCTTTATCGCGAGTGCACGCACGCTCTCGGCTCTTTTTTTTTGTTCCCCTTCCCTCGCCAACCGTAAATGAGCTGACTCGTGTTCGAGTTTCCTCGTGTCTTGTTTTCTACACGGATTATAAAAAAACAAAACGGAACGAGGAAAATGAGGGAATTTGAAGCTTATGTTCAAATGTGCCATTGAATGCTCCAGCTCTAAGATGTTTACGTGCTCTAAATATTCTATAATACCGTCATTTTAGCATTGCTTTGGTTTGGCTGGTTTTTTCGTATTATAGCAACAAAAGTGTAAATAGAGAAAATTATATTATTGTAATGTTATCCGAAAGGGTTTTTATTTCAGCTAATGTAATCGTTAAGCTCACTGATTTTAAACAGAAAAAGAGTTTTTATAAATATTAGGAAAAAACTAACGTTATTACGCTGGAGCTTGTTCAAAACGAATCTCGAAATCCTTTCACAAGTCGAGCAAAAACAGAAATGGTACGAACGTATTAATTCATGATAATAAACGCGCGGATGTAACCAGAATTGACTTTTTCAGTATGCATGATACGCATGGTTTAAAGAAGATTAAAATCAAGATCCACTAAAGCGCGGCGTACATTTTTTAATTACACGCGCTCTCGCGAGTAACCGACACACAAAGGACAATAGAAAAAAATGAAAAATGAAAAACGCAATAGAAAAAAGAAAACCCCGGTATTTTTCTCTTTTCCATAGGCACACAAACCAATTTTGGCGCTGATTCACTGCACGCACATAATGGTTACACGTGTATAAAGAATATTAAAAAAAGAGCGAGAGAGCAAGAGAGAGAAAGAAAGAGAGAAAGTTGGCGAAACAGCGGAAAAGAGAAATGAAGGGAGGAAAAAAGCACAAGAGAAAAGACGACCCCGTGACCGGTGCGCTGCATCGCGTCTGTCTTGCGAGTGACACGTGATATGCATTAACTTCGGCTCGCCTTTGCCCGCGTCTGCATACTACACATACACACATACACAGACTGGCTACTCTTCCCGAGGCTAAAACACAGACATATATGGAAGTATGCACGAACGGAGAGACAGACACGCACATACGACACACAGACCCAGGCATACACACGCGAGCAGAGCCGCGTATTCCGAATAATGTAAGAGCCCTGCTTGGATGTTGCCAGCATACAGTATCATCATCGCAGGCCTCGAGCCTCGGCAGCAGGCAACTGCGACGCGAGCTTTTCCCGCCTCGTTTAACACGAGCCATTCACAATGGCCGCGACGCCGCTGCAGTACACGGGGTGCGCGTCGGATCTTTTGTCGGTGACGCGCTGCTAGGGGAAAGAGGGGGTCGGGGGGAGGGGCTGCCCCGCGCTTTGGCCGGTGTGTGTACTACATCTCTCTTCCACTCACTCGCTACTCACTCACCGACTAACTCACTCATTCGTTCCCCTGCCTCCCGCTTTTGTTTCGGATCATTTATTTTCGGGGCGGACTTTTAGCTTCCCTTTTTTTTGTGCACCGCGGCGCTTCAGCAGCGTTTGTTCACTCTCGCTACCGATTTGCAATTCAAAAATTTTTTCTTCTCGAAAACATTGGATCTTTGGATATAATTGGAAAAATTTTTGGCATTATTATATGCTTTCTTTTTTAAGTATTTGGTCTCACATTTTGTGCGAGGAGAGAAATATTTTAGAATATATTATTCATTATTCTCTTTTAATATTATTAAATACAACAATTTAATTCTAAATCCTAATCTTCAATGTTAATCACATTTAATCGCTTGACCCTGAATTTTACGGTAACATTTGCTAGAATGTTACCGCTTTTTTTATTAATTGAAATTTAGGTTAATCTTTTATGATTTTTCTCACCGATATTAAATGATTCGTGCACGTTTTTCACATACATATTTTTTACACTTATAAAACTGCAATTTACTCGAAAGCATTGAATAAAATGTTGTTTTCGTTTTTTAATTCTCTTTTAAATTTCAATAATGTCGTGTATTTTTTTATTACACGAGTTTTAATCAATATTACGCAACACTTTTTTTATAGAAGTTTTCTTAATTTTACATGGATGTCCTACAAGCTTTAAGAACTTCCCTGTAAAACTATTATTCTATTTATTTAAAAATAATATTGAATTTTAACAGAAGAACAAACAGCTGCACTTCTTGTACGTTTATTATTTCTGCTTTTGTTAACACGTCATCCTTCTGGGTTTCAACTCTCTCTCTCTCTCTCTCTCTCTCTCTCTCTTGCATCTCCTCTATTTAACGTTAATGACTGAATGTTTATTGTCCTCGTGATATTGCGAGGGGGAACGACAAAGGAGTGGAGAACATGGAAGAGAGGCAGCAGCAGCAGCAGCAGCAGCAGCACCGCAGGACGAAGTTAATAGGCAGCGTAATTAGTCAGCACTATTCGCGCGAATGTCGCTTTTGATTCCTCGCTCGTTGTAAGGCTACCACCACAATGATAAATATGTATGTGCGTGTTTTCAGCTCGTCCGCTTGTTCTCCGCATGTATCGTTTTACCATGTCACACAAAATCCTTGATATAATAAACGTTTAAAATTACAAAAGTAGCGCGAGTTTTCCATGGTAACGTAAAACGCAAAGGTACGGGCTATTCGTATACACGGATATTGATTAATTGTACACAATGCATGATTTATTATTGGCCAATAAATTTAGCTGTCACAAAATTTACAGCCCCTTTTTAAAACGGTCAAGTATGTATAGTTTTTGTTTATTTGAGGGACACGAGAGTGGCATTGTAGCCTATACAAAACTTTTCGAATTTAACGCACAATAATAAATTGAATTTATGATTTTCATAAAGTGCAGGATTTATTTGTGTATCGGTGCAGTTATTTTAAAATTAATCGAAAGTTCTTTTTTTATAAAGGCCAGAGAGCTGCACCGCGATTCACGTACGAAGAAACGAGATATTGTACATTCGAGTCTGGTATTAATTTCTTTGGAATCGCGATTTATCTATTTATTTGGAAATACATAGGCTTTAGCATTCGGTGAAACCAGTTTGTTTTCCAGTTGATTTTTAGTTTCATTTAAATTTTCGGCTTTTCGCTTTATCGAACTTCAGGATATTTTGTATAAAGAAGTTGCAAGAAGAGTGCAAGCGTGAAAAAACAGCTCTCCACAGGAAATTCAGCGGCAAGCCACCGGGGGTGGGGAGGTGGTGGGGAGGGGGTTATAAATCTCGAAGAGACGGAGGGCGACTGCGTGAGAGAGAGAGAGAGAGAGGGAAAAAATCAAGAATTTCTTAAACATTCCCCCCAAGCCAAGCGCTTGACGCTAGCCAACTTTTTATAAGGCCTTTGTTTACTATTCCGAAGTAAAGGAGATTCCCGGGGCCACTACGGTGATACGCAAGCGCACTCGCCCGACCCTAACACATACATGTACCCTTCCACACTCACACACATACACATACACCCATAAAGACACGCTCACGCACATACATTTTTGCGGCAGTCTCCCGAGCGCCGGTTTATTACGTAAGGGGTGGACGGGTAATGTCTCGCCGTAAAGTTTGCTTCGGAGCGCTGCTACGGAGCGCGAGCGCGAACGTGTCTGTTTCCTACACCCGCCGACCGTTCGATCTCCTCTCTCTTTCTCTCTCTCTCGCTCTTACCCTCTGCAGCCGCCCGGCCGCGCGCGGGCGAGACGTAATAGCTCGTAAATAGTTAGAACTCTCGACGTTTCCGAAGAGCACGGAGCTCCGGGGCTTCCTGCTCCTTCCTTTCTTACTTCGTTACTTACGCTCTCGCACTTTCCCGCTCGAGCTCTCCCACCTCCTCCTCCTCCTCCACCTCCTCTACCAACACCTCCTCGTTCTTTTTTTTTTCTTTCGCTTCCGCGCCAGGCGATTATTGGGTGATATAAAAATTATGTAAGTGGGCTTTACTGCTCTTCGAAGCTATACCGGTACATAAATTACCGCACGGGCGATATTGTATAATGCCGCCTTGATGGACGAGCCTCTTTTATGGAATGTTTGGACGAAACGCTGGGAGAACTCGCGATAATTACAGACTGGCTCGAGGAAGGGATTTGTGTTCGAGTTTTACGGTTAAATAATTTCTTTAGTGGATTTAACTGTTTTTCCATTCTTGTTTTAAAATAGCAGGAGGTAAATGTGAAAATAGTAGAAGAAGATAGTATGATTATACAGCGATACGTAGAATACGATGGAATGTATCGTTGGCCCGACTAAACGGCAACTGTTCCACTTAAAATAAGCAGGAGCATTACTTGACCGCATCTACCAATGTGGCTACTTCCGCGGAAAAAACGCCTTCTCACATAAATTGGATCAGAAACTTAATATAAATCGACTACGTTCTTTATTTATTTACTTGGAAGAAAGAACTATAAATACAAACTATATACGAAAGGCAGGGAAGTTTATAATACATTTTCGATGAAACAGCCCATAAGAGATAAGTGAAGATTTACAACGCCTACTTCCAGTCGATTGATAAAAATAAAATTTCAATCCAATTGCTCCGAAACGATCATATTAATTTTATAGCCTCGCGCCCATCTTCGTTTAGCATATAAATTCCCCGTCCCTTTAAAGCAAACAAAAAAAAAATAATGTTCCCCAGCTACCAGCCGCAAGATAAAAAAAAATACAGCGGGTATAGAGGAGAGGCTCGAGAAGCATAACGCGCGTTTTACGGCACGCATATTGGCTCGTCATCGACGCATCACGGTCATCGTCATCCCCTATATAACCGCGCTTAAAATCGAAACCCAAAAAGTTATAAAATCACCTCGTCACACGCACACATATACACACGCACAGTGACACACACATGGATCGACAATCAACGGTAGATCCGTTTTCACACGCTGCTTTTTACACTCGAACGACGCCGTGTGCAAAAGTCACACTCTCCTCCTCCTCCTCTTCCATGCGTATAACCCCCGATGAAACCACCATATATATATATACGTCGAGCGATAACGCGGATGTGCGCGCAAATTTTTCGCAATCTAGTTATACACACACACACACACACACATACATACACACATCCATATACATACGTATATACAGAGCGACCGCTGTGCGTGCATAACCTTTCGCCACGTTATTTATACGGCGCGACGTATAATATAATGAAAAGCGTATGTATAGCTGAGTGGACCGGAGCGCAACGAATTTACGTCCCTGCTGCCGAGGCCATCCGCTCTCTCTCACTCTCTCTCTCTCTCTCTCTCTCTCTCTCTGTCTCTCACACGCACACACACCGAGTCCCGCGAATGTAGGTGAGTGGGTTCTCTGAAGCCAGTGCATTTTATGCTTATTAATCGTAATGCGAGCAGCGAGCGGTGCGCAGAGCCATAGGATCCTCGCGAGTCCGCGGCTTTCTCACGCGCCAACACACACACACACACACACACATACACGCACGCACACACCGCACACGCGCACGTACGTGTATATATACACAGCAGAGAGAGAGAGAGAGAGAGAGA
>UELV01135751.1:11125-26335 GCA_900490015.1 Megastigmus stigmatizans | reverse complement strand
CTTTTCTGCTGGTTATAAGCGTTACCTCTGTCCCGTGCTTGGTCATCTTGAGACCTGATTCGTTCATCCAGTCGGCATACTTGCTGAATGTCACATTGAATAGGTTTATGATGTCCGCAAGGAATTTGCCCACGATTACGAGGGCGACATCATCTGCAAAAGCGACGGGCGTTACCATTCTTGGTATCCTCAATCTGAGTAGGCCATTGTACATGATGATCCATAGAAGCGGTCCCAGTACCGAGCCTTGTGGCACTCCTCCAGTGACTCTGTACACCATGAGTCCATCGTCTGTATCATACTGCAGGATTCTGTCAGTAAAGTAGCTAGCCACTAGCTTTTGCAGGTACTTTGGAATACCGGATTGGTCGAGTGCTTCCATAATTCGGTTCCACCTCGCAGAATTGAACGCGTTCTCCATGTCCAGCGTCACTACTGCGCAGTATTTTTTCTCGCCGTTTTTCCATCTATCTCCTGAGATAGCATCCGTTGCGGTGTTGACTACTAGGTGAATGGCATCTGCGGTTGACCTTCCTATGCGGAATCCGAACTGTCTTTCCGATAGGTTTCCTTCAACTATCACCTCCATTCTCGTATACATGATCCGTTCGAGGATCTTGCCTGCCGAGTCTAACATGCAGAGAGGACGGTATGCTGATGGTTCGTCCGGTGGCTTTTTCCCTTTTAAGAGAAGAACAAGCCTCTGCAGATTCTATTTGCCTGGAAAGTAGTCTTCTTGTAGGCACCTGTTGTACATGTGGAGAAACATGTCCGGTGCCATCTTTATCGTACATTTCAGGGCAACGTTTGGGATGCCGTCGGGCCCAGGGGCCTTCTTATTTCCCAGTCTTGCATTCGCGGCCTTTAACTCCTCTAAGTGTTATGGGCGGTATCGGCTCTCCTGAGCTGAGGTCACCGATTTGGAGCTCCGGTTGCTGCGGGAAAAGATTTTTGACAACCCTCTCTAGAAAAATCGGCCAAGTGGGTGAAGACAGTGGCTGTGTTTTCACCCTTTTCATCACTGCTTAGGGTCTGCCCCATGGATCAACCAACTCTTTCCAGCAATGTGCCTTACTACTTTTGATTGCTTTAGTCAGATTTAGTCGCGCTACTTTATGAGACTCCTTCAGGTCTCTAAAGTTCGGCTTTTTCCTGGCTCGCGTGGCTTTTCTTCTTGCTCGGATGCTTTCCTGGGGACTTTTGGCCGTGTCATCATTCCACCAGTACATCGGCGGATGGTCGTTGTTTGGGCGCTTCCGTGTCAGTGTAGCGTCGCAGGCAAGGGCAACTCTGCGCATCACCTCTTCTGCTTCTTCTTGTGCACTGTTGACGACAATGGGTTCACTATTGAATGCTTCTTGGAATAATTCCGCGTCAAATTTATTCGCATTCCATCCTCTTAGGTTCATCCTTTTATATGGAGGTCTCTTATTTGGTATTCCGCTAGTTACCGTCCAAGTGATGAGTCGGTGGTCGCTCATGTTGAAAAAGTCGTGTACTGTCCATTTGTTCCCTCCTCTGACCAGGTTGGAGCTGGCTATGGTCAGGTCGATGATCGAGCCTCCATTGTCTGTCTCGAACGTCGGCGTGGTCCCGATATTCAGAGGGACCATGTCCAAGCAGGATATCGTCCGTAGCAGTTCGATCTCTCTTGCGTCCGTTTTCTTGCTGCCCCATTCCACTGCTCATGCATTGAAATTCCCAGCTATGATGCTGGGGGTATGTTCTTTGGCATCCTTCGCCAGTCTGTCGAGCAGGTCCGTGAACTCACTGATATTCAGACTGGGAGGAGCATAGACGCTGTAGTAGTGCACGTTTCCAAGCTTTGCCCTCACAAAACCTCTCTGAGTGCTGTCCGGCTGGTCTTCAAAGGGCCGGCTTTTGCAGGACCAGATGGCGGCCGCGCCTGTGGCGTCTGTCGCCCTAGCTGGCCTGTTGGGCCTCGTGTACGGGTCGGCGATGATGGCCAAGTCTGTTCTCATCTCTCTGACCGTTTGAGTCAAAAGGTCATGCGCCGTCTCACAGTGATTCAAATTGTGTTGCAGGACTCTCATTATCTGCTGTCGGATTTCTTCTTGCTCTTCTCATGGTAGACAGCACATTTGTAGCTGCCTACCATGTGGATAGAGTCTTTGGTTTCTTTCAGCTCATAAGGGGCAGTGCGGTTGATTCGTGCACTGAGCGATTTTGTGTCCTGTCTTGCTACATTTTAGGCAGAGGCTAGATCGATCGCTCTCACTCGGGCAGTGGATAGCAATGTGCCCCGTGTACCAACATTTGAAGCATTTCTGCGATCGGCTTACTTCTTTAACGTGACAGTTTACTAATCCGATACGGATTCTGCCCCGTTCTCCGATGACTTTTCGGGCCATCTCGTCTGTCAGTTTGACTGAGGCAATCTGAGTGCCCTTGTATGCCGGACGTAGCGCTCTTATGCAGCTGTCCATTAGTGTGGACTCGCTGCCTACTGCTTTCTGCAGGGCCGCTTTGACTTCTTCCATAGTGGTTGTTTCCTCGAGGTCCCTTATTGAGAGTTCCACCTCATGGGATTTGCCAGTTACCTTTGACTCGTTGCCCAGCATGTCAGCCACTTTTCTTTGGAGCGATTCCATCTCATTCCCCTTCTTTCTTTCGAGGACTATCAACAATTGATCGTTGACAGTCCTTCTGACCTTGTCGACATTGTCCTCAAGTCCGTCCTCCCGTAGGCCAGCTTTAACCTTCTTCAGAATGTCAGCATAGGATGCGTTACCATTAGCACTGATAAGAAGTGCCCTAGGTAGCGCTTTTTTCCTACGCTGTTTAGGAGGTTTGTTTTTTCTTTTCTCTTTCGCACGCTTCTTCTTCCCCGTGACCTGTTCCCATTCCATTTCCTCGTGGTCCTTCTGGGGCTTCTCCTCTTTTTTCTCCTCATTTTCGGAAATCTGTGCCACTGTACCATCTTGTTGGGCAGGTTTGCTCAGTCCAGTATTTCTGGTCTCAACCGTTTTCTGGTCTTTCCTTTTGATGGACCTTATCACTTCTGTCCTGGGTGGTGATCCCGCTTTCCTCTTTGGCGTGTTCTGGAGGGGGCTCTGCCAGAGTGTCCTTCCTGGCGTCTGGAATAGCTCTTTCCGGACGTTGTGGAATTGTTGGACTCTCTGTTTTGGCGGCGCAGACTTTCGGTTGGTCTTCTTGCCATTCAACTCTTTTTTGATACTGGCAAATGCGCTTCTTACTTTATACGCAAGGGCACGAGTCCCATCATTCACGGTCCTCTTTTTCTTATCGTCTAGTGCTTGAATTAGGAGCTCTATAGCCTCTTCCATTCGTTCCATCTTGGTCAGTATCCCATCTTGGTCTATCATCTCGACAGCTTTATTTCCTGTCAGCTCATCTCTTTGAGATATTATATCCGCGCTGCCATTCGCTAGCATTCCCTCACCAAGTGTTGATGTACTACTCTGGGTACCACCAAACTGCGTTTTTTCATGTGAGGTTTTCTCATCTAGCTCTCCTGTAGCAGTAGGTTCCGTGAAGGCCAGATTTCCTACCTCCGCGGCTCTTATAATGTCATACGAGATGCCTCCCCCAGAATCCTTGAGGCTTGTGACGGCCAGCGGGAATGAAACCCGCCTGAGGTAATAAGTTCGGCTCGTACGACATTTTTCAGCATTGACAAAGAGCGGTTTTTGTAGAGGACGCCGCTCCTGCCCTGTACCCCAGGTCGAGGGACCCTTACGGGGTACTACCACCCGGGTCAGATGGACCCCGAGCCAGAGCTTCGACAGCCGCGACCGTTATAGCGTAGCTGCGAGCGCCTTGACGCGACGGTCGCGTGGGGCACTATGGTGTGTCAATACAAACCTGTCCTTGCCTGAGGTTATTGACCCTGCTTCGAGGTCAAGTTTGTGTGTGGCACTATGGCCCGTTAAAACAAACCTGTCCTCGTCAGAGGTTAATGACCCAGTCTCAAGGTTAAGTTTCTTTTGACGCGCCATAGTGCCACTATAACTACTGATAACTGAATCAAACAAAAAATTGGGTATCTGACACTCATTCCTGTTCCTGTAACCGAATATGATACTGTATACACAGCTGTATGTAATTTTAAAAATATTTTAAATCAATTAGATCAAAAGTTTTTACCTGTAACTTGCGATGAAGTACTTTATAGAATTGTAAGGAATATCTTACTGCAAAATGAAAAGGAATTTGAAGATATTATTCTATGCCTTGGTGATTTTCACATGATAAAAGTTACAATGAGTTGTATTGGTAGTTGGCGTAGAAAACATTTTCATTGAAATCGGCTTATTCGGAATTTCTATTACGGATCAAATACTTGACGGGACCAATTATGCTAGATGCGAAAAGGCATTCATTTATTTATCAGAAGTCGTAAGAAGATTGCAGATTAAAGAATTCTTCACAAAGTCAAGATTAGAAAAATATCAAGATCAGCCTGTCATCGTTTTATTGTTACAGGAAAGTTTCCAAACACATTTTTATGAGTGTAAACTTATATTAAAGCAATTCATGGATAGCTTATAATTATTAAATGAGTTCTATAATTTTAGTTCGTTAAGGTGTAAAGAATCTGAACTTTTCATTATTGTAATAATGTTTGATTTAATACGCACTGATCGTACAGGAGACTGGAATTTACATTTAAAAACAGTTGAGAAGTTATTACCAATTTTTCAAATCATGGATCGAGTCAATTATGCAAGGTATGGTTCAATTTATTTTGATAAAAAGGCCCCAGAAGTGTACGCAGAATTTTTACAGGGTTGATTTTCTGTGAAAAGATCTAATATAGTATTTTATGTGCTGCTACCGACCAATCGCTTAAACAAACGATAAATTTGACATCAAAAAGCACAGCGGGAATAATAGGTTCGACTAAAAAAAAGAGACTGTTGCTCTTTGAGATATTTCATTTCACGAGTTGTTGGCGATATCTAATTATTTCAAAGAAATAACGTATTATAATAATAAAAATGTATGCAAAATACATCACGTATTTTCTAATGCAGCTACCAAAAACTCGAAAAACGCTGTCAATAAAATTTTAAATTATGTTGAGAGTAAAATAATAAATCCTTTCATGTCCGGTGCACAATCCCTAAGAATTATTATTACAGAAGAGCTCATGCATCCGGATGTAACAAAGGAATTTTTAAATTTGTTTGAAAATGGTACAGAAATTTATGAAAGTTTTAGAAATGCAAGTGCCAACTATGCCTAATTATAAAGAGCTAGTATTAGCGAAGCAGACTCGTATGAATAATGCTAGTTGTAATTGTTATGTATGTTTAACTGCTAAATCCAAACGACACATAAAAGTTGAGAAAGGCAGAGCGCAGTCGCATCATCGACTCGGGAACTCGGGGTTTCGTGTGCGCGGCATTGTGGTCGCTCACTAACGCGTTATCGCCGATTCTCTTTCGCACCGTTCGTCTGTCTCTCTCGCTCTACTGGCGGCATTGCAAATGGCCGCCAGCTTATTTTCGTCGCGTATTTCGGCCGCGGTTTTCGTCTTGTCGCTGGTGTTTCATCTCGTGGACTCTGTCGAGGCCGCGCGCGTGTTTACCTCGACGCCCGTCATTCGGTTAAGTGCGGGTGGATGGCGACACCCTCGTCGTCGTCTTCGTCGCGGTTCCGCGCTTCTTGCGCCCGGTATCGGCACCAGAGTTGTGTATGTGTGTGTGCGCCCCCTCCTAGTCTCTTTTCCTCGTCGCAGGTGAAGTACGCGTCGGGGCGACATCCCACTTCCACCTCGTCCTTTCCCTAACCTAACATCCCACTTGCAGCAGTGCAGTAGTAGTGGCTGCATAAATGCATCCACGTCCGCTGCACTTGATATTGTTTTGCTGCTATCTCTCTCTCTCCCATGAACTTCGCCTTCCTAACCTCAATTTCCCTTTACTCTGATATGTTTGTTTTTTTCGTTTATTTTATTCTTATTAGTTAATCCGGTGTTTTATGTGGAACCCTGGACTCCAGTGGCTGAGGGCCACAGCACCTCATCTTGTTCACGATACTCGTGTCACAAGTTTGCAAGAAACGCATTTTTTTCAAGTTTGGGAATTTTTCCTCTCAGTAACTATGCATACTACAACCACTTATAAATATATATTTTAGAGGTAGAATCTTTCGGAAAATCTGAAAAAACGAAGTTTTATAATTTGTTTATAACATTATTAAATAACAATTAACCTGGGCATTTTTCAAAAATGCACCTAAAAAATTCGGATTCAGCAGATTAAAATACATACGAAAAACCATACACTGGTAGACCTCCAAGAGGCTACGAAAGTGTACCTTACTCCCCGACTAATACTTACTTGGGTACCGTCAAAGGTTGCTTTCAATACAGTCTTTTGAAATTTAACAAAACACTTGGATTGATAGGTGGTGGTAAATCCATGGTACCACAAACCTGTATCAATTCTCTTTTTATTTCTTTATTTGATTATTATTATTGATTTATTAATTATACTATTTTATTTTAAATATTTTATTTTGTATATTATGAAGTAATGTTGCTTACTCTACTCCAAATATGAAGACATTTTATGAATTTATGCAACTTTTGAACTCATTTAATTATTTAATCGAAAAATTTAATTTATACAACTCTTCACAATGACACAATGACATCAATTACAAACAATTTAAGACCAATTATATTAAAATTGATCAATCCGTTGGACCTGTAGGTTACGCCAAAGCCAAATTTTTGAAAATGACATAATTTAAGACAAAATGGGCATAGAGACTTCTACTGCAGCTCAGATTACAATGAACTCAATATACTTTTAGAATATTATCTGTAAATTTTACTAATTATTATAATTTTTTTGTTTTAGGCGGTTAATTTAAAAAATTTTCATAGGTGTAAGCCCCCCTTAAAAAAGGTTTGTCGTCCCGATAAGTGCTCGGTAGGTATATGTTGCGGGTGGTAGAGAGATAGAGAGTGTAAAGCCAAGTCGAAGCTAACCGATGGTACAGACGAATTGGTTCGCTCGTTCTGCGGTGTACAAAGTTTGCAAGGTATACATAGATTATTACAGTATTACCCGTGCTACCAAAAAAACTCCCTGTATGTAATTTTCAGCGAAATTGCTTAATCTGAAAACTTATTTCATTCGAAAGATAATTGAAAAGTCTTTTCATTTGTATCGGTTTTATATACAATTTCTAATTACAATTATTAATTTTATCACAATGGAGATTATTAGTAGCATTTGCAATGTGATCCCTCCATATAGCGTGTACTGGTTGCTGCAATTCTTTTTTATAGTTTTTAGTTTTTCCAGTATTTTATTGATGGATTCCTTTTCTGTTGGCCATGATTCTTTTTGTGTTATTCCTTCGATATGAAAGCCTTTAGCGTATTTTAGTGCCGATTAAGTAGACTTATACATATATTAGGGTGTCCCTTATTTCCCAAATTCCAGAAATCGATCATGGCACCCCTATTCGCTCGGAATGCATCTAAAGAATCATTTCTTTTGTAAAATTTAACGTAGAATCGGAACATGCATTCAATTTTACAAATAAATACGTACAAAACGTCGAAAAATTGATATTTCGTTGAAAAAACTGATATTTTCGCAAATTTTCCAAACTGTGTGTGTCTTCTGTCCACGTGGAAACCTTCCGAGACCATATATATTATACCATATTTTATGTAAAATTTATTAGAAATACCTTTAAGAAGTACAAAATAAAATATTTTGTTGAAAATTCCTTTTTTCTGTTGAAAAGGCGCATTTTTAATTCTATTTAAAAAAAAAGAAACTGCAGTAATGCGACATGAACAATAAATTAGTTTTTGATCATGCAAAATTTGATGTTGAATCCACAGTGCATGAGCGACAATCGGAATGAATCCTACGTTACCGACTTAGGTAATTCATGTATTCATTAAAAACTCTAAGAGAAGAAGATTCTCGCAAAAGTGAGAGACGAAAACACTTGTCATTGTTAATTTTTAATTTTTCATTTTTAATTTTAATTATAAATTCTTACAAATTTTACCTCTTGCACGCTAGATGACAGACAATTTTGGTCTCCACTAGCACTTTTATTAAGATAGGGTTGCCTGTCATCTTACTGATGAGCCCAGCAGAAAACCCGGGGCGAAAAGCAATCTTTCTTTATACTTTTAAAAATTTTTCCAACATTTAACTATTAAACTTTTTCTTTAAATTCTATTCCCAGAAAATTCCGGCATCTTTTCGGAGATTTATTCTCCGATTATATTCATCAAGTGGAGATCCGAAGAGACTGTTTTATGGAGATCAATAATTCTCATTATTAAATTTAATTTCATTAATTGTCGAGCGATAAATACTTTTTAACTTTTAAAATTTTTAATACAAAACGATATATTACGGTTTTGCTATTCATACATAGGCGTACTTTAGTAATAGTTGGTGCTTTTTCGTTATACCGTATAAACCGAACAGAAACCAAATCTGCTAGAACGTTTTTGAAATTTTATAGAACGTTTATAATAAAGTAACTTCATTCGATAATTCTGCTGTTTCATTGGATGTTACCCTCAAATAGACCAATCTTTGTAGTTAATCGAAATCGACTAATCGAAAATTTAAAAACGTTCTAGCAGTTCAAGTTGGGTGTAGTTTCAACGTACCGGCATTACGTCAATTAAATGGCTGAAGAAATTATAATTTTGTCAAATTTTGGTTTCTAAAATGTTTAAACATTTTTAACTGTATCAATTAAAGAATAAATTAAAAAAATATATCACAATAAGGTAATTACGAATTGTATTTGAAATTAAAAAAAATTTTTTTTAAATATATAGCTATATTACTATGCATTTATATATTTAATTCAAACATTTATAATGAAAACTTATAATTAACATAAAACATTTATATAATAAAGAATTTACCCAGTACCAAACTAGCTATGTTATATAATAAATTTAGACATTAAATATTTAAAGTGTGTTTAATATGCTGCATTTATTATTATTAAAAATGGATTAGCATTATCAGTATTTATCTAATATTGATTAAGTATTGTTAACATAAACTTTTTACATAAGAAGTAATTAAAGTGATTTTGCTTCATTAGATAAATGGATAGTTAACAATTAGATAAATTAAATAGTCCGATGAAGAAAGTTTTCTTCAATATTCATTTAGAAAATCTAATATTTAAAATTGGTAAACTATTCGTTGATATTTCTTACATTTTTCAGAAAGAAAAACGAGAATGTCTGGTAAAATTTAGAATAAATGTGCAAAGTGGGGTGTAGGTTTACGAATTCTCAAGATTGAGAATGAAATATGTGGAATGGCTTTTGTAAATAAAATAAGTAATACATAATATTTTCACCACGCATATTACGACATTTAATTTTTTTAATTGGTAATACATCACCACAAATCATTAGTAATAAATTACCAACCAATTGTCAAGTTATGAAACTTTTTTTCTTTTACACACGAAATTTAAAGAGGACTTTACAAGAGAGTATCAAGTTAGTATTAAGAGAAGTACAACTATTTTGGGAAAAAGCTAATATTCCAACTCAAAAATCTGATCGATGCTGTAATAAATTAGAGAAATTGCATACAGAATATCGAAGTATACAAAAAAATTCTAATGTACTTCGTAATAAAAATCGAGAAGTCATGTTTATTAAAAAATTAGAAATGCTATTTGACATTGCTCATGGCAATGCTTTCGAAACAAGTAATGAGGCAGAAAAAACATTTTTGCTCGATCAATGATCTGAAAAACCAGAAGCTCACATAGGAGCAGTAATTTTAAAACAGATGTCAGATCATTTACTAGGTATATTCAATAAATGTGAAAGTAAAAGTTAAAAAAGAATTCAAATAAATCAATGAATTTTCTGCTCCAATTTCAGAAGAAGAAATTACTGATAATGAAAATCCTCCTCAGGTACCTCTTCAGATTTGCGAAAGTGATTCTCTACAACCAAATTTTGAAAATGAAGTAGCTGCGGCGGTATCGCAAGGAGGGTCCTGCTCTAAAAATATTTTAACGTCTCGAAGAAAAAGTAGATTATATATTTCTCTACAAATTTAATATAATCTCTAATTACATATCATTTAATATCTTGAGTAACATAATTATATATAATATTATTATAACTTTTAATTATGTTAAAGTTTTGATATAATAGCCTACGTATTTATTAATTTATTTTTGTAACATAATATTTCTAAATTAAATATGCACTTAAAGAAAAATATAGAAAGATATCTTTGTGTATTTTTCAATTCCAATATCGTTTACAGATGAACCAGATCTAACTCTCCCTTCTACTGAAGAAAGTACTGAATCAAGTCAAGAAAGTACTTCTTATATCGTAATAGGTCGCTCGTATGTTAAAATGAATGTATGAGGAAATATTAATGTTATGACGGAAAAGGTTGTGTCAGCATTAGATAATTGCAAAATATTTTATAGACATTCTGTTCATTTGATAACTACTATAGCTGAACTATTAAATTATAACATTAACGATTTAATTTTGAATAAGACTTCATTTCACAGATTGCGATATCGAATTCGTGAAAAGAAAGCAAAAAAAAAATTAAAGAATTATTTGGTGATGTAAATCTTGATGCTGCAATTATTTACTGGGATGGAAAAATAATTGCAGACTATATTTCATCATAAGTAATTTGGAAATTGAAAAACAATTAAACGTACCAGCATTAGAAGATGGAAAAGGTATTACGCAGGCTCACGCAATTTATAATACGCTTTATGACTGGGGTCTATGTGACAAAATTAAAGGATTATGTTGTGACACAACCAATTCAAACCTAGGACGCAAATCTGGGAAAGCAATTATTTTAGAACAACTCGTGGACTCTGATTTATTATTTTTACCTTGTCGTCATCATATTTTTGAAATTATTTTGGCTTGTATTTTTAATTTGAAAATGCCGAGTATGACTGGACCGAATGTCCCATTGTTTAAGAGATTTCGAGATTCATGGTATGAAATAGATACAAGCAAGTTTAAAACTGGAATGTCGGATGGAAACATTCATTCACAATTAATGAACAAAATCGAAAAAGTTACAGGTTTCATTAAGAAGTACTGAAAAGAAAACCAACCTCGTGACGATTATAAAGAACTACTTTTACTATGTTTGATTTTCCTAGGACTCATGCCTGCAGAACAGGTAAAATTTTACAGACCCGGGGCATTTCACCTGCTCGATGGATGGCTAAGGCGATATACTGTATAAAAATATATTTATTTCGTGAAGCTTTCCATTTAACAGCGGAGGAGACAAAAAGTCTTCTTGATATAAGTCTCTTTGTAAGAAATTCCTTTGATTTGTCGCGAGCTTGTATATAGTCAAGTTTAAATGTTTGGTTTGTTTACTTCGGAAGTCTTGTATTGTATAGCAAGTCACAGCGATTGTCCGTGTATACCTTGCAAACTTGAATAACTTTCTTCATTTTATGTTCTGCACTTCTATCGGACACATGTCTGTATCCGCTGCGAGCGAATACATATAAAAGACTAAATAATTTTGTACTGCCTTATCATTAAAATTAAAGATTTAATCATAAACCAAATTTGCGTGTTCATTGTGCCTTTATTTGTACAATCCCTTTAACTTCGAAAATTGATTTAAATAAATATTTAGTGCGCCTGTGAAAATTAAAGATACTGATGCATAACTATACAAAAATTGGCGATCCTGCCAGGATAGTGAATAATGGGTTAAACAAAGTTACAAAAAGTGCAGTAACAAAATAGTAATTGCGGCGAAAAATTCTGTGAGAATCCGTAGTGCTTGTGTGACATCACAAATGGTTCCACAATACCTATAGAATTACGGAGCTCACATTCCTTTGTAGTAAACAAAGCCAAGACGGGCGTACAGAATTTCCAACATTACTTCTACGTCTCAACGTATCTTTGAACGATTGAAATATTCAACTAGTCGTCTTCAAAATTAAACTTATACATGTTATAAAAGTATTCGCAGAACGACCACAAATTGCAATACCGCCAATAAACAAATAACGTCGTCGTAACTAGGATGTCTTGGCCTTCGTTATATGATAGCACAGACAGTATACTCGACAGAACAGCAGTAACACAAAATTGGAAAACTGAAGATTCAGCTACAACAATGAACGACGACAGTGCCCCACTCTGCGATATTATCTCAGATCAAACGCAAGACTTTGAATCACTAAAACGACAAATAGACAGTGCATTAAATCTGATTACTCAAAATAAACCTGTATCAGTTCTAACAAATCGAGCGGAGTACATCAGACATTTATGGATTACATGCCAAGGGCGAAACGCACACATCTTTCGAATAGCTTCTGAAGAGGAGAAGAAACAAATTGACTACTTTAAAAACAAAGAATTTGGAGTAACTGAAGAGTATATATATATATATATGAAGGTATCGACGCGCTTTCCGAAAGGATAGGAGCAGCACAACAGGCACATTCAAACTCAGCTGAACCAATGGAATTTCGTGAGTTTAATCGGCTCAGATTATCACAAACCAAATTACCTCGAATGGATCTAAAAAGGTTTTCTGGTAAGTTTACCGAATGGCAAACGTTTCGTGATACATTTGTTTCATTAATAAAAAATAATAATTCATTAGGTAGCATCGCAAAATTGCATTATCTTAGCGGTGCGCTCGAAGGTGAAGCTTTAAATACCATTTGCCATATCGATATTACTACGGCTAATTTTGAAATTGCATGGGACCTACTACTTAAACAATATGATAACAAAGTTGCACTCGTAAATGCACATTTAAATGCTATTTTTCTTATTGAGCCTATAAAACAAGAATGCGCGATAAAACTTGGATATTTACGCAATTTAATATAATGACATTTAGGTGCACTAAAAAGTTTGGGTAGAATTACTAATGGATATAACGATATATTAATTAATCATGTAGCACTTTGCTTGAGCCAAAAACAAAAAGAGATTGGGAGTTGTTACTTGCTTCAAGGACAGAATATCCTACATATGATGACCTTGACGTATTCTTAATTGAAAGAATTCGAGCATTAGAATCACTGTCCTGTATAGTAAATGAACAAACTACATCGTCCCGTACAATTTCAAAGGGCAATTCGAAATTAAACAATGTCAAATCACATTTTACTTCAACGAAAAAAGAAAATTGTACAATTTGTAAAAGCAAACATTCGATATTTCAATGTAAACAATTTAAAGATAGTACAGTTAATGAGCGTTTTGATAAAGTAAAACAATTAAAGCTTTGTATTAACTGTTTTTGACCAAATCATAGGTCAAGCGAGTGTAGAAATAAAACAAATTGTTTTAAATGCCAAAAAAGGCATCACACATGGTTACATCGCGAAACTACACAAAATATAGATCAGGGAGACGACTCAAACTCAACGCAAACTACTTCGATGCAATCTAGTGGTATGCAAGTAGCAAATCCTATAATAGCACCAGCTCATTTTTCATTTTCGAAATTAATCAATCCATCAAACATTTTGTTAGCAACTGCGCGAGTATGGGTCCTCTCGCCTTCTAATAGAGCTGTTAGCGTTAGAGCATTGTTAGATCAGGGCTCGACTTGGACGTTTATGTCTCGCGATCTTGCACGGACTCTTGGCGTTAAACTTAATCGCGTCTCAGCGACTCTATCCGGGGTTGGTGAGTTCGAAACTGGCTCTGTATCTGCGTCTGCTGACATACAACTATCCGCACAAGAGCGTGAAAAACCAATGTTCAATATAACCAAATTAGTAGTATCGCGTATCACGTCGTATGTACCTCACTGTAAAACACATACACAAACGTGTCCGCATTTATCAGATCTTGACTTAGCGGACGACCCATCAAACAGTGAGCCGATTCACTTACTCATTGGAGCAAATTTATATGGGCTATTCTTCTTGATGGATGGAAGAAAGGCAATATTGGTGAACCTATTGCTCAAAATACAATTTTTAGCTGGGCAATTTTCTGTGACATTAGTAAAATCAATGAACTGAGTTACTTGCAGGCATAGATTCGTCTAACCACGGGCTTGTTTGGATATCGACATCCCACGGGAATATAAATATTAAACTGCTTGTCTTACATTGGAACCCTGCAACAGATTGTTTTACATTCAATGTATATCTTGAACCTTAAAAATACGTAACGAAACGGTCTGTACTATCGCTTTTATCAAAATTGTTTGATCCACTTGGCTGGATATCACCGGTTGTTATCGTTGGCAAAATATTTATGCAACGTTTATGGTGCGAACAGTATGCATGGAGCGATCCATTACCACAAAGCTTAACTACGTTAATTAGTGAATATTTCGATTCATTGCAAAATTTAAGTCAAATATCGATACCTAGATGGACCAGATTATCATGGATGCACAGTTACATGGTTTCTCCGATGCGTCTGAGCAAGCCTACGGAGCTGCTATCTACTTACGTGTCTTACTACGCCATCGGGTGAAACAATTGTGTATCTTCTTATAAACAAAACCAAAGTCGCACCGGTTAAGCAGCTGAGTATTCCCAGACTGGAATTGCAGGCAAGTGTATTACTTGCGCGTCTCATGACATCCACTAGAGAAGTCCAATCCTTGCAGTCACTGTCATATCAATGTTGGACTGATTCTAGTATAGTTTTAGCCTGGTTACGCCAATATGCCTCTCATTGGAAAACATTTATCGCTAATTCACTCATTAGTTCCAGAGTGCACATGGCGATATTTACCGACCGAAAGCAACCCTGCTGACTTAGACATTATGGTGAAACGGACCTCAATGGCTTTGTCAATCAGCTGATCTATGGCCCCATAAAATATCCCAAAGGGGTGGTAACGAAATTTAACATTAGATAATAAAAGAAAAGATGTTTTCTATTATCTGTGATATGTTTTCCCCCATTTTTACCTGTTTTCAAAAGCCGAAACAATTTTTTTTCAGAAAAATTCGTAAAATAGCGATTTTTCGTAAATATGTTATTTTAGGGGTAGTCGTACAACCCCCTAATTATGAAAAATGAATTTCTGGGTGTATAACTTTATTATTTGGACATTTTGAGCCTGAGTTTTTGTGGTTCCAGCTATCACCACGACCTCTTTCGCATCAAAAATTCGATTTAGAAAAAAAATTTCGTTAAAAAATCAAGTTTTTTTTTAAAATTGAAAAATAGGGTGGGAA
>UELV01135751.1:0-11105 GCA_900490015.1 Megastigmus stigmatizans | reverse complement strand
AAAATACCCGCCTATAAATTTGCAGATCTTTTCAAGCATAAATTACAAAGTTGTCCGTGCTTAAAGTTGACGGACAAAAACGGACAAATTGGGTCAATATGGGTTAAGTAAAATCAGTTGTACATAACTGTATTAAATGTGCCAAATCTCGCGCTCAATTAGCCATCCAGATAATGGCTGACCTACCCAAACGACGGGTAATGCGCCCGGATCGCGTCTTTATTGATTACGGTATTGACTAGGCCGGTCCACTACAGGTTCGAATCATTGGAGGTCGAGGTCACAAATCGCATGCTTGTTACATCGTAATATTTGTTTGCTTTGCTGTAAAAGCCATCCATTTGGAATTGGTGAATGATTATTCAACAGATGCATTTATTGCGGCTTTTAAACGATTTGTGTCTCGACGAGCACTTCTAACACGCATGTATAGCGATTGTGGCACTAATTTTCCTGGGGCTGATCGTCAATTGAAATCTGCTCTAACAGATGCTCTCAAAAATGAAGAATTTTTTAATATGTTAGTTAAGGACCGCATTGCGTGGTATTTTAATCCACCCGCACCACCTCACTTTGGAGGGCTTTGGGAGGCAGGAGTGCGCAGCGTTAAAGGTCATTTGAAACGTATTCTCGGTGATAAAACACCAACTCTCGAAGAATTAACTACCATTTTATGTCAAGTTGAAGCTGTGTTAAACTCGAAACGTCTAGGACCTTTAACCGATCATATTGATGATTACGAACCACTTACTCCAGGTCATTTCTTAGTTGGTAGTAGCCTTAACGCGGTTCCGCAGTCTTCCGTAATAGATTTAAACTTGAATCGATTATCACGCTGGCAGCAAATGCAACAATGCTTTGAACTTTTTGGCACCGCTGGTCAACCGATTATTTACAATCGTTGCAGCACCGATCAAAATGGCGTATTGCGAAAGAAAATGTGAAGATCGGCCAACTTGTTTGTTAAAGCAAGCGAATTTACCGCCGTCAAAATGGCTATTAGGGAGAATAGAGGAGAGTCGTCCTAGTGCCGATGGTCACATACGTGTCGTTAAAGTAAAAACATGTAAAACTAGTTTTCTAAGACCTATGACTGAAATAGCGTTACTACCTATGGATCTTGAAATAAATAATTCCTACTAAACCCACACTCCTTCATTCTCACACAAAGATAACATTAAGTATCATTGTTGAATATTGTATTTCTTAGCCGTAGCGTATTTCTTTATAATCTTGTAAAATGAATTTCAAATTTAAAGATGACTGTAATTGAACCAGTGGTTCAAGGCGGGCGGTTTGTAAGAAATTTCTTTGATTTGTCGCGAGCTTATGTATACTCAAGATTAAATGTTTGGTTTGTTTACTTCGGAAGTCTTGTATTGTATAGCAAGTCACAGCGATCAGTTTATGTTCGGCGCTTCTATCGGATACATATCTGTATCCGCTACGAGCGAATACATATAAAAGACTAAATAATTTTGTACTGCCTTATCATTAAAATTAATGATTTAATCATAAACCAAATTTATGTGTTCATTGTGCCTTTATTTGTAAAATGCCTTTAACTTCGAAAATTCATTTAAATAAATATTTAGTGCACCTGTTAAAATTAAAGAAACTGGTGCATAACTATACACTCTTTGTTATCTTTATATATAATATGTTGAAATGAGGTTGGAGGCTCCTCTTGCTAAGAAAGCTCCCACCAATGATTTGAAAGTTATAAAAGAAATTGATAACTATCGAGCGATTGATTCTAGTATTGCTGATATAGCTCTGAACAAATTCCGAAATCATTTGTGGTATCTTAGTACAGAAAAAAGTGCAATATCTTTTTTCTATGAGGAATTGTCTGCAGATGTTAAACGGAAAATGATAAAAGCTTTGGAGTTCGACCCTGGCCTAGACATCGAGTCACCAAAGCGATTCTATGTTTACAATGAAAATGAAATGAAAATTTTGTTGCAAAAGGATACAGATTAGTTCATTAATGCACAGTCAATACGTTTTTTTGTTAGATTTGAAATAAACAAACAGTTTTTGCAGAGCGATGTTGAAACCTGGAGAAACAATGACGATTATATAAAAGGTATAAAGATAAGTAATACATTTAACTCAAGAATACATGAATAAGCATACAAAAGATGGAAAACAAATGCAGTATTTACTTCAAGTCGTGAGTAAGTTTAAAAAAGAATACCCAAATGCTAATAAAGAAAATATATTAAAAAAGATTAAGAAATAAATCATTAAAATGTATAACTTAAATATAAGTAACTTACGCTGTAACTATGCTACGTTAAATATAAAAACTTTTATTACCACTAGACTAAGATTTGCATTGTTAACTATGCTAAGGAGCAGCCAGACGAGTATAGTTAACGACATTTACGGTTTCATACTTTTTTCGTTCAATTTTCAATATTTAACTTTTTGCAAGTCGATCCAAATTTTAGTGGACTACAGAGTATTAAGCTCAACTCGAAAAAGGTTGAAGTATTGAAAATTGAACGAAAAAAGTATAAAACTGTAATTGTCGGTAACTATGCTTTACCAGCTTCTTCTTAAGACATTTTTTCTATTTTGTGGATATCGGAGCTGTAAGATCGATCAATTCGCGCCGTAATGCAGTTCTCCCTTAACATTATGTAATATTGCCAAGTACTATCAGAGAGTTTATTGCGAAAATATATCTGTAATTTTGATACATTCCGACTATCCCTCATGCACTGTAGATTCAACATCAAATTTTGCATGATCAAAAACTAATTTATTTTTCATATCGCATTTCTGCAGTTTTTTTTAAAATAGAATTAAGAATGCGCTTATTCAACAGAAAAAGAGAATTTCCAACAAAATATTTTATTTTGTACTTCTTAAAGGTATTTTTAATAAATTTTACATAAAATATGATATAATCAATGTCTCGGAAGGTTTCCATGTGGACAGAAGACATACACATTTTGGAAAATTTGTGAAAATATGAGTTTTTTCAATGAAATATCAATTTTACGACGTTATTGAAATGGGAAATTTCGCAGTCATTGAGGTTTGAAGTTAATCTTAGGGACGCCTTGACACATTCGTTTATGGTATCTTGGTTAAATTTGAGGTAGTTACTGTTGTCGGCGCTCATTGCTAAATATTCCTGAGGTACTTCTATGAATTCTGCGCCCGTGGTAAAGTTGTTTATAAATTGTGGTACCATTAGAGGGCGAAGTAAGTATAAATCGTAGGGCAAGGTTGCTACCAGCGGAAAATGTAGCATGATTAGTAGTTTACTATTTTTTTTTGTTGCATCGACTTTAGCAATACGAGCTAATTTTGCTGCTCGTAAGTGCTGGATGGGAATTGGTACTTTCCAATTGTCTAGTATTTTTAAGGTTGCTGGTATTTTGTGTCAATAATGCGGGCTTTAGCAAATACGGGTGTATTTCCTCTTCCTTTAGTCGGGTTAAAATGGCGTTCATTTTCTAGGCTTTTCTGATCAGGTGGTCCAAGGCTGCGATGAGACTTCTATCATAACCAGTTAAGGTTAGCTCATAACTAATTTGTTCACCTTGATCCATTAGATGGGAAATTTTTTTGGTTAGTATGTCTTCAGTCTTTGCCAAAGTTCCTGAGTGTGAAGTTGTGATATTGTACAAGTCTACTACTTAACTAAATGTGACCTTTGGTCTACTACGTTAATCATATCCGATATATATAATCATCTTTATTCTACTTTATATTTATACATTTTTACAATCTTATTTCTATTATTACTTGTAAATCGATAGTTCATTTATTATAATATCACTCTCTTTCAGTTTTCACCTTTCCTTCTTTCTTCATTCTTCTTTCTTCCTTCTTCCATCCTTATTCCTTTCATCTATCCTTCCTCGTTTTCTTCTTCCTTTCTCTCCAACTCATTTCTCTCCCTATTCCACACATACTTCCTTCCTTCCACTTTAATCCATTTATTTGCCTTAACTATTTTAATCTCTATCCCCATCTCCTTCGCCTTTTTTTCCATACTCCTTGCTTTCTCTAGTAATTTAAACCTGTCTGCTCTTTCCATATCGTTTAGGTATTCATCGATTATGTAATATCCTTCCCTCCTTATCTCCTCTTCTGTTTCCCACATCTCATTCCTGTCTTCTTTCTTTTCAAATGTTATCCACCCTTTGTGCTTCTTCTTCGGTAGAATTTCCAGTTTCCACTCCTTTTTCCCAATTTTCCCCTCCATCCACTCTCTCCACTTGACCTCCTTGCTTCTTGCTCCCTTTGTTATTAAGAGACCCCTTTCCTTCCTCTCCGTCACCCAGTCCTTCTTCGTTTCCATTTTCTTCTTTTCTTCTTTCTTTTCCCTTTTTTCTTCTACCTTCTCTTCCTTTTCTTTTTCCTTATTCTCCCCCGCTTCTGCTCTTTCCATTTTTTCCGCTTTTTCCTCTTCCAGGTTTGACCTCATCTCTTCCAGTTCCAATTCCAGCTCCGCTGTTTTATTTTTAATTTTTTCTATTTTCTCGTCTTTTTTCCTCGATCTGTCCTTTAGTTCCTTTATCTCCACTCTAACCTTTATTATCGCTTTTCTCCACTCTACTTCTCTTGCTTTCTCCTCCACTCTCATTTCCTCTATCTCCTTTCTCAATTTCCCATACTTTTTTTCATCCCATCTTTCTTTTCCTTTATCATTTTCTTTCACTTTTCCTTTCTTTTTTCTTTCTTTACCTTTTTCACCACCGTCTCCTTTGTTTCTCGCCTTCTACAGCACTTCCCTCTTTTTACCCCTTCCCTCCTTCCTTCTTGTTCCTAAACTATATATTTCTTCTAGATCCCACGTTCCATTCTTTTTCTTGCGCTCTGTTCGTTCCGTTCTTCCTTCTCTCCTCTCCTATCCACCCAATGTGCCTTGCCTCTCTGCGTCTCCTTCGCCTTCGCCTCTCTGCCTTCTTTCTTGTTCTTCTTTTTTCCTTCTTCTTTTCCACTCTATCGCATATATTATTGCTTTATATTTTTCTCCCTCCTTCCATATTTATCTTCTCTCTTTCTTTCCTGTGACCTCACAATCCTTAAACACGTGTTCCATTTTTTCTTCCCCCTTTCCACATAGCCTACATTTGTAGGTATATCCGATATTTATTGTCATTTGCCTGAGGCTGCCTACGAATTCTAAAGGCACGGTTTGTTTAGGTCTCAAGCTCCGTGGTAAGCGAATGTGATCTTCTATTTTGACATCTAGGCTGGTTATGTGTGAGTTGAGATGGGCGTGAGTTTGGTTGCGCTCTTGGTATTCTAGTAGCATAAGTTCAGCGTTTAATGTTAATCTGCATCTTTGAACTGACAATACTACTTGAAATCTTTTTAAGGTTTCCGGGTTGAAGTTTAATCCTTTAGTGTCCCAGTAGATGATGATTTTTTTATCGGTGGTTTTTAGGCGCACTGTGTTCAGTCGTTCGGAGTATATTCTGGGGTTGTACAGGATCGGTTCTATTTCGAATAGTCTCTCGTTTTGAGTATTGGCTAATACAATAGTTAGCAGGATTATCCAAGTTTGACTCATGTTGTGTCCTGTTCTGTAAAATTTGGTTCTGGTTAATCTTAATCCTCGCATCTGGGATAGACTATCTTTAGTTCCTTCATATGCTTGCGTAACCTTTTTCCATTTGGTAATTGGAGAACGACGCTGCTTCTTCCTATATTTCTATAAATTCTAGGGGTTTGTCGTAGTCACAGTCGAATTTTTGAGTTCAGGGTTCGTTTAAAACTTAAACGTGGTCGTCAACTTTTGCGATGAGGGGTTTTGATCTTTTGTGATATCTTTCTTCTGAGTTGTTTTTCGATTTTATTTGGTTTTGGCCCGCAATTACGCGCATTTCATCTAGTCGTAATATCAAATCGGACACGTATTATAGGTTCTTAATTTCCCGTCGTTTGGTATATGCATTAGAAATCACATGACTCGACCGAATACCTATTCAAATAGAGTGAATTTAGTCACGGTGTGTACACTGGTATTATACGTGAAGGTTGCGAAGTGGTCTAAATGGTCTCCGTCGTCGAACGATCCTGAGTAATTTCGAATGAAGTCGATTAGGGGTGCAGGGCTTCTTTCCAATGATCCATTCGCCTGTGGTCAATATCCGAGAAGTCGTTAGTTAGTTTATTTTAAATATATCTAGCATTGTTTGTACAATTTCTGAAACAAAGCTGTGCCTCGGCCTGAGAAAATTGCTCTCGGTGTTCCGAAACGATATATTGAATGTTTAGCTAGGGCCCCTGTGATAGTGGTCGCTCTTAGATTCGGTTTTGGCATGGCGATTAGGTATTTGGTTAGGTTGCTTCGCATAGTTGGTAAATGGCAATTGCCTCGTAGAGTAGTCCTTAATTTATCCACGGTATCAATTCATGCCTTGACGAAAGCATTGATAGGTGTGTCCGGAATAACATACGTTCTTTAGTTTTTAAGCTATAGTCTGAAGGTTGACTTGGATTAGATTGAGAATCTTCGGCGACTAGGCGCGTTTTTGCCTCAGCTTGCCCTAGAAGTTTCTCGATTCAAATTTCCAAATTCGTGTCTTGTAGATTGAGTGGATCATAGAAATCCATTTCATCTAGAATTGACTTAGTGACTTCGTCTACTTCCTTTATCTCCTGAGTTTACAGATTGGTGTCATTGTTTCCGATTTATTTCGTGATGGTATTGATGGTCTCAACTCAAAAGGTTGCTTCTTTTTTAATAGGTCTGTAAGTAGTTGCTCAATTTTAGCCGCTTAGACACATAAAAATCATTATAAGCTGTAAATAAGCAAGCTCAAGTCATTTTTATCAATTTATATGTCAAATGAGAATTTACATGTAAATTTACTTGTGATAAAAATTACTTGTTTTGAAGTGCTGTAGCTCTTATCTCTTTGATCACCGTACCAGTTGCCCTTAGACCATTTTTCTTCAAATGTACTAGAAAATCAGAACTTGTGAATAAATTGTCCATGTTCAAATGATATTTAGCCAAATTTTTTTTCGAAACATCCATCAACAGTTTAATCACCATTTGCAAAACAACTGTGGAACCAAGTGCACATGAAGACAAGTTTTCATTATTTTCATTACCTTTGTTTCCACAATAAATGTCTAAATCATACAAATATCCATTTACATCACTCAAGCGCCCCAAAATTTCAAACCAAATTTATTCGGCTTTGAATGTAAGTATTGTTTCAAAGTAGTCCGGCCGAAAAATCGAACCATCATCTCATTCACAGAAAGAGCCGGTGGAAAATAACTGTTGGATATTTTTTCGGAATATGATGTTAATGTCACGCACCTTCCAAGCTTTATCAAAATTGTTTTGATCACACGTTTTAGAATATTTTATTTTCGATTTCATAGAATAAAATTGTGTATGGCTCCAAGCTGAAGCAACAATATCACATTTCAATAATGGATCCGTAGACCAATAGTCATATGACAATGTTCGAATATTATATGTTGTTAACAATAAAAGTCCAATGAAAGTATTGAATTGTTCTGTTGATAATTCTAATCCATTTTCAGAGGTCGCGTTTATTATATGCTTTTTGAGTTCATTGGTAAAAAATAACTCAAAAAGTTCCACGGGTGTTCTTTGGCAAATGGATTTTTTCATCTTATCACTAAGAAGGATAGCATTTTCTAAATTTTCTCTCTTTCAACCCACAAATATACGTGATCTTCTAATTTTTTTGGTGCATGTGTGTACTTTCTAAAAACTGTACGATACGAAACCTTTGGTATAGGGATCTTATTATCATCTCAGCTCTCGTTTTCTGCAGAATCTTTCTCGTCAGAACTGGGATCGTTCGAATTTGGTATAAAACAATTTCCATCGTCCTCATCCTCGGAAGTCTGTTCATCCGTGCTAGAATGATTTTTAGAAAGCTGAGCTATTTTGCGCTTTGGCATTTTTATTGAAATTCTTTGGAGAATAATCGAAAAAAATACAAGTTTCAAATATTGCATAGAATCGAAATTTCAAAAATGACGAGTAAATTATTTGAAATAGTATATTTATAAAATTTTGGAACTTTGAAATATCAATGTAAAAGAAACACAAATATATGAAACTGTTATAAAACAATGGAAACAAACATTATATAAAAAAAATCGTATTCATACGAATGTAGGTAGTTAAATTATTTTATTAAATAAAATAATCACAAGTAATACAATAAAAGAACTTGAGAATTTTTTTACTCGATAAGGATCAAGTGCATAACAAAATTTTATAAAACAAAAAGTGCTTAGAATTGGTCAAAGAATATATGTGAACTTTTTCGGAGTTTTTCGGATCATTTTTGGATTTTTTGAAAAATCGTCAAGCAAAAAAAAATTATCTAAAAAATTCTGAAAAAATGCACACTTATAATAAGTTTATAAGTGGGGTCGTTCTTCGTGATTTTAGGTGCAAAAGAGTTACACAAAATAAATTCAAAAAAGAAGACGTGTATACAATTGTCCATCGTGAATGCAACAGTAATCTATAATATATGCAAAGGAAATGATAAGATATTGACCAAAAATGTGACTATAAAAGTGAGTGAATCATATTTGCTATGTAAATCATGTGATTTGAAATCTCATAAATATGCTTCACGAAAAAGACGAACTTGCGGTTTTGAAAAATATACCTTGAGAACAACGCAGTATTGTTTAGATTATGAAGATTACTTTTGCACTAATTGATTTCAATTATTCATAAATGAAACAAAAGATATACAAGAGAAAGAGAGTAAAATATTAAAAAAATTAAAAAAAAACAGAAAAATATAAACAAAATAAAAAAAAAATATTAAAAAATAAAAATCCAGAAAAAAATAAAGACAAAAAAACAAGACTCTTCAAAAGATCGTCAACCTCCACACGATGGTAAGAGTTGGGCAGCGTAATTATTGTATTGTGGCTAAAGGACTATAATACACAAAATAATAGAAATTGAGAATTATTTTACTCGATAAGGATCAATTGTACAAAAAAATTTTATAGAACCAAAAGTCTTAGAATTGGTCAAAGAATATGTGTGGCCTTTTTCGGAATTATTCGGATCATTTTTAAATTTTTTGAAAAATCTTGAAATCCAAAAAAAATATCAAAAATCATCCAAAAAATTCTGAAATAATGCACACATGTGTTTTGATCAATTTTGAACACTTTTTGTTCTATAAAAGTTTTTTTGTAAAGTGGATCCTTATCGAGTAAAAAATTTCCAAAGCTTTTTATTACATTTATGTACAAAAACGGCTACTTTGATGACCGCCATTTTGAATTTCACTAAACTAACATCCTACCTTTTAGTATAGGCACGTAGACCACCAGATCCAGAGTTTTAGTACGATCCGAAAACGTTATCAAGCTCAAAATTGCGATTATCTGCAAAAATTGTTAATTTACACATTTTTTTTAAATTTAAAACACTAATGCAAAAACGGTTGCAGATATCGTAAACCTGAGAACGGATTTAGAAGAGCGAAAAAAATACATCAGAAATGGTATTTCCGAATCCGAATTAAACGCGAAAGAAAATTTAGAGCGTTTTCGTTAAAAACGGGTTAAATAACTTCATCTATATGTAGCTTCGGAGTCAATGAATGACCAGATGGAGTTCCTTTCTCGACATTATTGTTTTAATGCGGTTTGACATCCTAAGTGCGCAGGTATGGCTATATAAATCGGGTAGGTGGAGTCGAACGAAAAGGAATTTCGAATTATTTTCACAGACAAGGAAAAAGGTCCAAATTGGTAGGTACGCAACTTCTTTTTTTAATTTCTTCTTTTTTCAATATCAGTTATTTTTATAAATTTAATTTGAGGTAATTCGAATTAATGTTAATAATATTGTTAATATAAAAGATAGTTATCAAAAGTTTATGACGAGAGCATGCTTTAATTTATATTGAAAGGTTAAATTGAGAGAAATTATTGATAGAATATTTATCAATAATAAAAAAATGACCTAGGCGTCGAAAACGTAATTTGTAAGCCTAGAATACGAAAATGATTAAAATTAAAATGAAAAGGAAAAGTTCGTTGCATCTATTTAGTTTGTATTATTTAAATTATATTGAAAATAAAAGTATAAGGATAAATCGAAAGTATGCGTATATGCACCGTTTGCTTAATTTATTGAACATGTTGAATTAAGACACGATTCGTTATTCATGAATTTAAAATAGAAACCCCAGTGTTGATCTCTATTAAGGCGATTGATAACACAAATAAGTGTTGGTCAGTTGTCGAAAACAGGAATTATTGGTCGTAAATTATGTTTTGGTATAGTCGCGTTTGTATGGTTCAGTTTACTATCTAGTTGTTGGCTACTAGATTATCCATCCACTAATTTTGGTTTTATTATTATTTCTTAATCTTGAATAGTAAAATATATATACATAAAGACAGAAATTATTTGCGGAAAAGGAGATTAATAACCTAATACGGTAATGCAAATATTTGCACTAAAAATATGAATAAATTTTAAAATAATTGTGATTCAAAGTTAAGTAATTGATTAATTAGAATGAATTATGTAACCTATATGAATATATATGTGGCCCCTCCCTCTGTCCAAAAATTGAAGCGACTTCAAATATTGAGATTGGGCTTAAAATATTCGCATAAGTGAGGGCTTTAGAAATTTGAGCGGCCTTTTTGAAAAACTCCATAATCCCATGACTCCATTAGTAAAATAACCCAAACTCACCTTATTTCAATAATCGCTTTAATTGAGCTGTTTGGTCCTAAAAACATCATCAACTATTACTCAGAAACCATTGCGCTTTGATTGTCTTTCTATACCTCTGTAATCCTGTAATCCCAAAAATCAGTCGACCCTATAACCCTATAACACCAAAATCACATAACTCCATACTAGAGAATATCCAACAACAAATTTAAATATACATCGTATCTTATCTGCACACTGTCACGACTCATTCCAAAAACTATATTACCAAATCATCAGTATCCAAAAACCCCATAAAAATCATAACTTAACCCATTAACGCCGAGGTGATCAGAATTTTTACTAACTTTTCAACGTGTTTATTTATTATGTTATCGGACCAAAAAAATAATACAATACCTCTATTCCT
>UELV01135750.1:25319-46760 GCA_900490015.1 Megastigmus stigmatizans | reverse complement strand
CACACACACACACACACACACGTACGCACACGCACACAGCCACTCAAACTGCTAAAACACCATGACTCGTCGTGAGAAGCACAACCCCCTGGTTATTATACGATGGCTCGGTCAAAAACGCCACTCGTCACGTCTATATTACTACTGTACACATCTCCATCAAGCGTTGCGCGTGTATTTAACGTTGTACCTCGTTTATGTCGTATTATTCGCCCCGTTCACCAAACGACACCCACACGCACCGCAAACAAACAAACAAACCCGCGAAAGAACGCGCACACGGGCGATCCTGATGTATATATATATGTGTGTATATAAAGCCGAGGTTGCGGCTCACGGACTCTCTTTGCTATGTCTGTGATGAAAGCGCCAAAGCTGTGCAGAGAGGAGCTCGCGCAGCCAGCGTGATCGCCGGCCGGTGTCTTCAATCGAACTGCGGGGGTTGGACGACGGTGGCGCCCCGTTCGCTTCGCTCTCTCTATCTCTCTCTCTCACCGCCGCCGCCACCGCCGCGCGTACCTGCCGAGGGAAGCCGAAGTACGAGCCGATGGTACGCGAGCCTGGCCGAGAGACTCGCTAGAGGTGTAGGAGGGGGATATAAGCCACCCCTATACGCTTGCACCCCGTACGCTCACAAGCTCGAGGTAAAGCTCGCGCGCACACACACACCGAATTTCTCTCCTATACCAGTCTCCTGCATACCTACTATAGACTCTTTCTCGTCGCCTTCCCCTCCCCCCTTTAGCATGCAGTCGCATAGCACGCCAGGTATATAGGGGAGGAGAAATATTTATACCTAAACAGGCGGTATGGCACGCTTACAACGTATAAAGCGCCTACGATGTATCTCTCTTTCTATATACTTCTTTAGTTGTTCGAGTTATACGCGCGAGGGTTATAAGCTCGTGTGCATGTGTCTAAATAGATATTGTCTATAATATAAATATTTCTCATGCGGTACAGGAGTCTACTATACATATACAGGATAGGAAATGTCGAGTGGCAGCTCTGCGAAGCCAACTGCACAGAGCATGATCGTCCGACGTCAGCTAGTACACTTAATTCTCTCAGTCTGCCTCTCTCTCTCTCTCTCCCTCTCAGCACTGATGGTGGTCGAGCTCGCGCTTGGCATGCGTCACGCGCGCAATAGCCTCCTCCTCCTCCCCTTCCCTCCCCCTTCTCGCTCTCTCTCTCTATCCACCACCACCACCACCACCTTCGATCGAGCCGCCATGGCGTTCGTTCGTTCGCTCACTCGCTGTTCCCCGTTCCTTTTTATCTTTACCTCCTCCTTCCTTCTCCTCCTCTTCTTTATCTTCCTCTTCTACCCTCCATTTTTTTTTCTTCGCTGTACTCGCGCACACACATACACGCGCGCACGTACACGCACACATTGGTTCCTTCTTCGCGGCTTCCTTGGATGTCTATCGTATATACCCATCCTCCCACTCGTCGGGTCAGGAGCTTTCATAGGCGAACATGCGCAACGAGACGTCGAGGCGCGATTCATTTGAGAGAAGCTGACATGGATAACTATATATATGTGTGTGTGTGTGTGTGTGTATGTCAGGAGGAGCCCTTTTGCACTCGGAGAGCGATTCCTTGGGTGTTTTATACTTCTTGGAGTCGCGTTGGAGTCTTATCTCAGCGCTCCCTCGCGTCCTACCTCTTGTGCGCGCTACGCGAGCTCTCTTTCTTCGTCTACTTTCTCTTTGGTCTCTGTCTGTCTGGTTTTTCTTTGATTCCGCGCGGGTACATTACGAGAGCTGATTCTGTCGGGGCGCTCTTTTCCTCGCTAACGAATGTCTTGACACCGACTGGGGAGATCTGTACCGGTGCTAGCTTCTAGTGTGTCATTCTGAGATGAAATGGATTTGAATTCAAGTAGACAGACTGTTGTATAGTTAGGATGATTGTGGACGTTTGCATCGTGTGTGTATATCTACGATCAATCGATGAATGTAAGGTCGATTGATTTATTATATATAATTTATGCTTCGAAGGTCGTTTCGACTCTGGTAGGAAATCTTCAATGGTTTTCCAAAAAGAATTAACTGTCCGAACCGAAGGGCAACTTAAGTATATCTTGTTAAGGTTTTAGAAACGTGGATTGTATATTTGTACACGTACGATGTCTGATTGTACTCGGAACTTTACTACTAATTTTGAATTTCTACAAATATACTATTCTCATCATGATTATCTAACTTTAACAAGGTGCATCTCAGTTTCGCTTCGGTCTAGAAAGCTGATTCTTTTCGAAAAATATTTATTGTATTGGTATAATATATATAAACGTGCAGCTATTAAGAATTACCTACCATCTATGGGCAGCCGCCTTTGTAGGAAGTAGTTTATTTTTTAAATCAAGCTTTCATTTCTACTAAATTCATCATCGAACAAAGGTTATTACCATACTACTATTGGAAAAACATCAATATTAATTCTGTTATAAAATAATATTCCATTTTAACGGGTAATTTATAGGATTTGATTAGATTTGAAAATTATTGATATATTTAAAATTATTAAAATTATTATTATATTTTAAATTTTTATTTTGAAAATATTAAGTTGAAACGATATTTTTTTTAATTACAATAAATCACAAAAAATCTCGAGTGTAATATCAATTAATAAATTCGGGGAATTCAGAAATATTTTATACAAAAATTAATTTTTCATAAAATTTTTAAACAAGAGAAATTGTTACAGGTTCATTATTAACATTGAGTGAAATATTCAATTACTTTTCAATAATAATTCTTTTATCATACTGTATAAAATTATTTTATTGACACAGTTTCTCATTGGATGAAAATTTAAAATAATACGGATTTAAAATTTTATTCTCAATGGTTTACAAAGCTTTTAGTTTAACATTTTATTTCCATTTTAATTAATATGTACACACATTTTACATCGAAAAAAGTACATGTAACTCTTTGAGAAATATTTATTAGAAGAGGGGTAAGTAAGAAAAGAATAGTTGTTGTAAAATCTTAAAGACTACTTTATATCTTACAATTGTTTACATATGTTTAGTAACGAGTAAACTACTCTAAAAATAGTATGTCTTCAAAACTAATATAAAAGTTTTACATTGAATGATTTATATTAATGTGATATTTATTATAATATACTTTTTGATTCATGTATTTACATAGTGAATAATCGATACAATAAGCTGGAGAGTACAGTAACTTTAGAAAATACAAAAATAAATCGGAAAACTGAAGAATGAATAATCGTAAAACACTTGGTTACGAGTAAAAATATTTATTATGCACTTGTTCTCGATTAAAATAGATAATCAAGAAAATGATATCGTGTATAGAACTGCACAATCTCACGAGTATTTAGTCTCGCTCCAACGTAATCGCACTTTATGTATCAAAATTTTTAAAACAGCGCAAAGATACGGTATATCCTATAAATGTTTATTAATGTACACTCTGATTAAAAATTTTTCTTTTTTTCACCAGATAATAAACTTAATTAAGGTATAAACTAGCTTACATGAGTGAAGAACATAAACACACTGCGAGTCTAATACTGCGAACAGCGTCATAAATTAATCCTTATAATTAAGTACGTACAATGTTAGATTACATTTAGTCGAAACTTAACGTTACATACTAAAACAGACAGACACTTCGCTTTTATGACTTATGCGCGTCGCACAAGCTGTTTAATATCGCAAATAATTGTGTAAAAAAATTATATAACCTCGATCGCCTACATTTCTCTCTTTTTTTTTGGTTCTATAATAAAAAACCATGCTTTTACCATCTTATGGATATCGAAGTAACTACACGATCGTATGAGATTGCACCACGTTTTTTTTTTCAATTCTTCAACATTGCGCGTATTTCCTATAGCCCGAACTGTATTCATATACTTAGACATTCTCCAAGTTGGAAAATTTCACGCGCTATTCCGATATCATAATTTAGAGTTGGAGAGGCATCGATTTTCATCCCCACCAAGTTAAGTGTGCACTCGCGCTCATCTCCCTACATTATAAATTTACACCTTAGCTCTTGAATAAAATGTTAAAATAACCGATCGATCGCTCGATCATCTGTGACATTAATTTTAAAAATAATGAACACTCGTTATATGGGAATTGTAGTATAGGTGGGAATGTAATTTTTATTGAAGGATGAAGATCGCCAGCGGAACTATTAATTATCTTTGAAATGCCGCAACAAGTACAAAAGAAGAGAAATATAGCTGTGGTAAATTAGAATTGACAGTCTAGAAAATCGAACGTCAGAGCATCGCTGCGCAGTTCGGCCGTGTATTGTTCCAAACCTACTATGCGCATATCAAAAGTGATTTTTGTTAGCTTCGCGGGGAAAAAAAAGCTGATCCTGGATTGTCTATATACCTTACGATAAAGAATACAAAAAGGCGTCTATCTTAATAATAAAAATAAATAAATAATACGGTATTCTTAGATATTATTAATTCATTTTGTTCAAGTCCAACATTTTTATGTGACAAGCAAATCTCCTTCAAATGTTTCTCATCGAAAGTTCATTTATATATAAAAGTTTCGTGTATTTGATGTTACACTCTATATACTCCTCTTTCTCGATTCTATCATAACGAAAATTTCGCTCGTTTCAATAAAAGCTTATTTATAAAGTATAAAAAATTCTACTTTTCTAAGATGAATGGTATATTGCTTTCTGCTTTATCGGGATTAAATCTCAATAGTTGGAGAAAATCAAGGTAAAATTCAAAATTTCAATCCTCCATTCAGCAGCAAGAACTAAAGATTTCTCCACTATTCTTACTGTTACGGAAGGTTAGATGGAAACTTTCCAAAGGCTTATTTTTTTCTTTTATAAAACCAAACATTGATCTGGTAACGGTGAAAAGTGGGGCAATTCAATTACTTTATCCACTTTTTATGCAGAATTTTGTAAATAAATTCAAAATTCCTTTAAAAATTTCGCCAGTGCACATCTTTTACAAACATACTGCTATACGTATTCTGTTTTGCAAAATTTCCGTAAAAGCGTATACATATTTTGAAAGCGCGAAGCTTTGCAATTGCACAAAGCTTTTGAATTTATTGTGATCGCACTAACAAGATACCTCAGTAATTTCGACTCAACTTTGAATAACATTCGGATTCAACGTAAATAATATTCATATATTCTGCAAAATAACATTCCTTTGACTTTCCGTAGCGAAGAAATATTATTCACATCGATGCTACGCTACAGAAAAGGAATCGACGTAAAAGGAAATTAAGTAATACGGTAAGAATCGTTATCTTCAAAATCATTTCTTTTTTTTTTCTAGAACAAATTAATTTTCACGATCGTCGAGGAGAGTTTTCCAATCAATAAGCTTTTCCAATCCCGGCAGCTTGATTAACCCCACTATCCTACGATCGATGCCCGAGAGAAAATTGCTCTGGAATGAAATGAAAATTAAAAATCTCGAGCTCTTTCTCTCTCTCTCTCTTTCTCTCGCACGACTTAAAATCCGAAAATCATAGTCAAAAGAATTTAGAGTGCATGTACTTTAAAAGCTCGGTTATTCCTCAAAAACGATAAAGAAAAGCCTCGTGAAAAAGTGGCTAAATAGAGAAATAAAACGAGAAAGTGGGAAAAAGCTCTCTTTTTTCACCTCCCCATCATCGCGATCATGTTGCTTTTTCTTCACCTGTGCATTGCGCTTATCACGCGTTAAAACAAAAATCGCGATAATAGTGAAACAAAAAAACAAAAAAACGGGGAATAGGAGAGTTGCATAAACATATATACACCGAACTGTCGCGATCTTCAAATATATAGTAAAAGGCAATAAATAAGATCCATCGCGTTGAGAATGGCCGAGTAAAATGGAGCGCACGGCGCATTCCTGGGGACTCTCGCGCACGAACAATGGACGGCAGGAAAGGATGGAGAATGGGTAGGGAGAGAACATGTGCGAGAGAAAAAGAGAGAGAGAACTTGAGGCGCTAAAGATTTCGCGCGATCGTCGTAATCTCGAAAACGGCCACTACCGCCACGAGAGAATGAGCGAGAGAGAGAGAGGGAGTGAACACTTAAAGCGGAACTTCTCCTCGAGCTTTCTCCCTCTTTCTCCCTCTTCCTCTCTCTCTTTTTCTACCGATGACCGCTGGTACACCGTTTTTTTCAAAAACTCGCTCAACAGCACTTTCCCACGTTTTCTCTCTCTCCTTGTGTTATCTCGCTGGCACTCGCACAAGAGGACAGTGTGGACTTTTTGATCCCCCCTGCCTGCGCACGCAGAGCTTAGTATTTTCTTTACGACGTATATTTCCTTTTAGCGGTGCGCTCGGCCGTCATTTTGTCAAGTAATGGACGTGTGCGCGCGTAAATGTCCGGCCTGGTCCGCCTTCGCGTAAGAGGCGCGCTCCTCTCGTAATCGCAAGTAATATTTGCCGCTTTACGGTTTGTTTACAACAAGATGAAATATGTTTCGTCCCAAACGATTTTCCCCCGCTGGTTCTTTCGTCAAACGCAACACTTTTTACATCTGTACGCTGTATACGCCGTTTATCCGTTACGACCACTTCTATCGCAGCTCCGAATAAATACAAATTTCTATATATATATATATATATCCAAGCCTTTCTCGCTGTCCTACGCGCGCAACTTTTCAATTTCGACCATTCGATTCGTCTTAGCCAACCTCTCGTCGCACGGAGAGAGAGAGAGAGAGAGAGAGAGAGAGTAATTCGCGGCGTGCGGCGTTGCGTCGGGTCACCTGCACAAAATACATCCATCGCGAGATACAACGAAGCCGCGGACCCAATCGATATCAATGAAAAATATGGCACGCGCACCAGTGGGGCGAGTAACAAAAAAAAAAGTGGACTGCAGGAGAGGGAGGAAAACATACACACACAGAGACAATTGGAAGTTGGCGCGCTCCATTTCGAAGTAGCGACCAAAAGGTCGTAACGCGATCGGTGTTACGTGAGTCGTCGATCGTACATATAAACTGCCGCGTTTCCATGATAGGTAAGCGGAGGACTGGAGCGATGATAGTCCGACGTATAACGGAATGATCGTTCGTTTAGGCTTGTGTGTGTATAGATATGTCCTCGAGGACGATCTATGGATCAGAGCTGGCCAGTTGCTCAGTAGTTGTTGATGCTCTCCTTGAGCGAGTCCCAGGAGTCCTTGATTGGTGCGAGTACAGCGATGACGATGAGGGCTGCCGCGAAGACGGCGATCACCACGAAGTAGACGCCGAAGACCAGTTTGCGCAGGCCGCCGTGCTGGAATTAAAGTCGATGTCGTGTTATACTATGAATATATAAGATCGATTATAATAAGGGGGCTAATTCGTTCCCGGAGCAGTTTTCTTTTTTAGCATCGGAAGGTATAGGGGAAAGGAGTTATTGGGAACGCTTCGGCTTATATTGGTATGAGAGAGCAGCCGCGATTAACGGTGTAGCGAGTTTTCTTTTATGTATATATTGTGCACCAAGCTCTTTATGGGATTCGATTCGGGGCGACTTGGATTATTGCCTTTCCCTGCACAGTGAAAAGAAACGGTTGCGGTATGCAAATGACGCTGCACACCTCGAGTTTATAGTGCGCGAGAAAAATAATGAATAAACAGCCGGTGCTGGAGTGTCGTTGATAATGGTTTTTCAGTGCTAATGGACAAAGGGAGGTGAATGTTGAGGCGGTATTTCACGTGGTGTTGCAGAAAATACGGTCTATTTTTAGGTAATCAATTGTATGGGAGAATACGTGGCTGCGGCGTCCCGTTATTTTAACAAACACTTTTATGTTATATATGCATTTATTTTGAAACTACGAACTTGAAAAAGTTATCGTTAAACTATAAAAGTCACCCGTTTTTGTTCTGACAAAATAAAAGAAAAAAAGTTTATATCTGAGACAGTTACTTGTCTTTATCGCGTTCTCTGATAAATTCGTCGAGTTTGAAGTTGACGAAATAATCGTTGTAAGATAATAGAATATAAAACTGCATAATCTTCGAGTTAAAATATATCATCCATTTACTGGGAATCCGTTCTATAGCGTTCGATTATATCGCGTAAGCTCGTCATCCTATTTCTCTTTCATCTAATATACATGCGAATTGATTTATTCCGAACTAAATGCGACGATTTAAGTTTGAAATAATTATTCGACAATAGGAGGATCAACCCCCATGACCCCTTTTATACCTAATCATCAATTAATCAGATATTTGCGTCGAGCTCGAAAAATTAAATCCTTACTGTAGAATAGAAATGGGAATGCCTTTATATTCTAACAATACATTTCAATATTACAATGTTTACAGTTTAATATTATTTCTTTTGCACATGCATCAAGGATTGGAAATACATTTTTATTAATTTTAATTAATCAAGAGTTTCGAAGAACAATCCTCTGCATCCAGTCGCTTAATCAGTATCTTACATTAAAAATTCTTTACCGTGAAAATTAGAAAGTTCAGTCGATTGCAACAAAATTAATCGGTACCTTATTAAACTTTTTAAACCGTGAGAAATGCGCGAGCGGGGGGGGGTAAAAAGACAAGGGATACGTCTGACCAAGTCTGGCCGTGACTACTGCCAACGCAGTCTCTACCAACACCTTTTTCCATTACATCTCGCTGAACTTGAGCTAGCAAGTTTCCTCGACTCACTCGTGTTGAATTTTTTAAGGTAATCTCTTTTTTACGTTCTAAATGATGCGCGCGGGTCACGTCGTCGCTTCTATTTTCTGGGCTTGAATTCTCCGCCGCTGCCGCCGTCGCCTTTCCCAGCCTCGCTCCACCGAATCTCATGGGTATCGTCTCTTCCTTTCTTTAACTTTTATTAAAAGTGAAGTATATACGCGCAAACTTTTCACCGCAACAACTAAATTTTTCCCGCTTATATTTCCAATTCCCTCTTGGACATCAATCACTCGCAATACGCGCGTAACATTCATTATACATTTTTTTCTTCTCTGCATAATATTACCAATTGTAATGTTGCGTAAAATTACAGGTAGTCTATAAATTTTAGTTAAAATAAAAAAAATCCATAGATCGTCCTTGCATTCATATACTAAGCTTTTCAAATTGCATTCCTTAAAAAACATGGTTAGAAATATACGATCTTAATCTGCGACAGAGCAATTCGATCGTTCAAACCAACTCGAGTGAAAGGAATTTTCATGAAATAAAAAAAAGGGGGGGGGGGAGGAGTAGAGAACAATTGCAGGAAACTTACCGGTGCGTCTCGTCTTGCGTCTGGATGCGTCATAGAATTACGAGCATGCACGTCCTTCATGGGGAAGGAATTCACCCTCTGGCTTCCCTGCTTGTCTGACGCGCAGCCGGCGAACTGCAAAAATGCAAATCTCGCGTTATACTCCGCTCGCCTCGTCTTATACTTCCTGCGAGAGCTTTCGCCTCCTTCCCCGTCTCTCAAAAAGTCCTCACCATCCTAACGCGAGAGCGACTGTTAGTCCCGGCACGAGTCGCAAATTTCTCAGCGGCCTTACGTCCACGATGACGCAAGGCATAAAGAGCGCCGATGTTCGCGCGCGCGCGAGCGCGGGATGTGCAATTTGCGCCAAAAGAGGTCATTTCGAAATTTATACGACGCGCTGTGTCTTTTTTTTTCTGCTTTTTTTTCTAGGATTCCCGAATGAAAAATTAGTCGAATTAAAGTTAGAATTTCGGACTGGCTTGGCGTTTTACGATCGTTGGGGAAAAATGTTCCCGGCCAAGTTTCTCGAAAAAGTTCTCCTGCCAAGGTATCACTTTAACCGAGATAAATCTATTTTTAATGCGTAATAACAGATGCGGAATAAAAATGAAGGTACTACTGATGGACTGACAGGACTAATTGATAATTAAATTGTGATAAAACGTTGTAGTTAAAGGCGAGTAATTAGAATGACAAATAATTGACAGTGCACATTTTCACATTATTAATTTTAAATGCACTTTAGTTATCTGCAATTACACTTTAGCTCTGTGCCATTCAGCGTATTCCACTTTATCCTAATGCCAACGTCAATGCCGCGTTATATTTAAGCCTCTATAGCTCTCTACGGAATAAGACAATCAAATACGGAATCTCGAAGAAAACTTACTTATAAATCAATGCGTATTATTATATTTTTTTATACAATCATTCGTTGTAGTTAAATGTTATTAATATTAAAAAACACGTAGCGAATTACGAAAAATTTTAATAAATGCATAAATTCTTGTGTACAAGACATAGATAAAGATAATTATAACAATATGTCGTATAAAAAATTAAGATATTTTTTTAAAAAATCTAGAAAAAGCGTGTAAATGCATTTTCTCTAAAATATGCATCATACACGCAAGGTCTCAAAGGCGTCGCTTGCGAAAGAAAAGAGACTAAAACACCGTAAAGAAAAAAAAAACTATCATAGCTAAGTAAACAGTAATAAAGCGTCTCAGGCGTCATTATAACATCTCGAATGATACTTATATCTCCAACTTCCAGTCATTAAAGCGTCGTTAAGTCAGTACCTTAATCCTCCCCGTGACATACACGGCACATACAAAAGCGCTAAAAAAAAGGAGTACTTAAGGAAGAAAAAAAACGTAATAGTTAGGTATGTTCTTACCGTAAGGAAGAGATGAGTTAGAACGTGAAATACGACGTAGGCCACGAGAATCCAGTCCATCCACTCCGGCAGTTTGGCCTTCGACAGTCGCACAGCGAAGAATATGGCGATTACTGCAAAAGGAATTCAGTGCCGTGAAAGGAATGCACAGACGAGCGGTTAACCGATTGACATTGACTCTCTCTCTCTCTCTCTCTCTCTCTCTCTCTCTCTCTCTCTCTCTCTCTTTTTCTATGCCACGAGCTACTGTAGTCACCCGCGTATCTACATCGGTTTCCATCATTTTCATTTCCTTACCCTCGATTAAACACATTCGCTCTCGCCCTATATATATATTTTAAGACGCGCCAAGAGTTTCGACTCGGATTCAACTACTATATATACTCCTTGTAACCTTTCGCTCGTATAATACCAGTGGAAATGGGACAGGAAAAAAAAAAGAAAAAACTTCGGGAATCCGAATTACGTTTTTCTCTTCTTTGTCGGCTGTATATACCACACTATATATGTTCGCGTGAAATATCTAATTTAATATTTTTTATATTGTTCCCATCTATTTTTACAATATATAGTTGGATAAAAAAAAGGCATACGAATCAATCTTTATTCCTTGTTTTTTGTTTAGTATTAAATAAGGGCACACGCAATTAAAGATAAAATTATCATGTCGCAAGTTCCAAAGACAACACGCTTGATATATTTCAATTACACCCGAGTTATATAATATTCTCTCGTAATTTTGATTCACGGCGAACTTACTACGAAGCCGATGCGTGCTTAAATCTGGATTAGACATTAACGAAGTTCCAACTACGACCAATTATCCGATTATCAATTTAGCGAGTTGTGCCCGAAACTTGCGAACACTATCATAGGGTTCTCTAAGCCCCTGCCCGCACACATAGATCGACTTGGTTTCCTGCGCATCTTTTTTTTTTAATTCGTAAATGCTATTAATAAATCGTGTATTCTTTACGCACAGCTGCTGCCTCTTTCTTCGAAACTGAGAATAATAATTGCTTTGGTCTTTGCTATTTTTTTTTGCTCCCGATAAAAAGTCCCTGCAAAGGAAAACTTTGGATTTTCCGCGTCATTTAACTGGGGATATAGCAATAAGAGCAATAAAAAGTAGATTTTTTAAGTCAAAGTTTTGGCATACTCCCAGTTGAGCGCTTTCCAAAAGTTCGACGGAGTTGTTTTTTTTTTAAACTTTTTTCACGACTGTGCACGATGTCTTATAAATTTAGAAAAATTGCAGATCACGTCGAATTCATTTGATCATTGTCCATGTCTAAGGTTTACTATGAACGTAAAACAAAACCATTAATTTCCATTCGTAATTGAAACGAATTTATTAAAACAAGTCGTATTCGAAATCCCATTAATTGCAGATTCTATTATTTTTCTAATACAAGGCCCATCAGAACGATCTTTAATTGCGCATACATTGTTACTCAAATACAATATTCAATAAAACATTTGTTTCAGTTAAAATAATAAAAAATTTAATACAAAAATATTTTCTTCAAATGTTTAGACGAATAAACGCCATGAGCAGCGTAATAATCAATCATCAGAGTCACTAGAGACAACATTGAAACTGCTTACCGGCCTCCCCCTCTGATTACAGCAACTCGACTTTTAAAACAATACCGCGAAACCCTGACAATTCTTTTTTTTTGCTCTTCCACCAGCCTCTCTCTCTCTTTCTCTCTTGAATGCAAAACTAAAACTGGGGTACACTTCGCACCCTCGAGTAACCCCAACGAAAGCAAGCAAGCAAGCATACCTTCCATGAAAGTTGCGCGTGAAAGCTCTACACACTCAAAGAGAGAGAGAGAGAGAGAGAGAGAGAGAGAGAAAGAGTTCAACGAGTACTTGTAGCGGTTGCACAGGGTATAACGAGCGCGCAATTGCGTACAAGAGGGTTTGGGTGGGTCGCGCGCACAATAACAATACTCACTTCCGCAGATGTGGGCGGCATTGCCGACGAACCAGTGGGCCCAGTTGAAGAGGGCGCGCTTAGGTGCGCCCGGATGCGGCCTCATGGCGGCCATGAACGGCTGGATAAAGCAGAGGATCGTAGTGGCGAGGCCGAGGGACGCGTGATACGTCGCCGTGCTCCAGGACTCCAGTTCCACGAAGATTATCACGAAGGAGGCGACCGTCATCGACCACGTGAGGAACATGAAGAAACGATGCCACTGTGCAGGGAGAGCAAAAAAATATGTGTAGCCTTTGATTATCTGATGTATTTGTTGGTTATAGGGAGGGGCTTTGTAAATCGACGGGGATTGTTGTTGGATTATACAAGGGAGTCTGAGCTTTGAGCGATTTGAAAACGTTTGAGGTGAGAAAACGTTTGTGCAGCCGGCGTTTATTGACCACGAGGTCTCGAGTTGCTCGAGTGTCTTTTACGATAATTATTTATTCCGCTAGATTAATACCTATAAAACAATATCGTATACTTCTGTATTTTGTACTATGCTAATTTAAATTTAATGTAATCAAACGATTCTATAATGAATAGTGATCGAATAAATATAATACGTTCAGCGATCGATCAATTTATATACGTGTTTCAATCGAGAGGGGCGAAAGTAGCCACAATAAGCCGATAATTGCAATATAAACGAAATTGTATCGTGAAAATTAAACTGAATTTTATGAAGGAGCCGGCTCGGTGAGTGCGGAGAGGAAGACGAGGTGAAAACGAAGTAAGACGATAGGTCTGATGTCTTGGGGTATCTCCTCTCCTGTAGTCTCGAGCCCAATCGATTTAATACGCCGAGGCAATTCGCCGACAAGAGGCTTCTTTGGCAGCTGATACAATTGCGCCGCAGCCCCATCAAGCCCCATCGAGAAAAATTGCTTGTATATGTATATATACGTCTATCGAGATCGACTACTCGTTCGAAAGTCTTGATTACTTGGTTGATTTAAAAAGTTACCCGCCGCGTGCACCGTTTCAGCGACGGAAGTATATACCGTTCTCTCGATATGTATATTTGATGAAGTAAACGCAGCGCGTAATGATTCCACGCATTTAATGCCGCAGCCTCGATCGCTCGTGCTCATTAAAATTATTACATTCCCGCCTATTGCTAATGAAAATTTGACAATATTATAACGCTCTGTATATACATCTCCATCCCAAAATACCATTTCTGCGGATTTAAAGTGCCGCAATAATATTCCAAATATTAATGGACCCACGGAAAACAATTGTACACCTCCATTTAACAATTTAATGTATAATCAGGGATGTATCGAACTTACAGCGAACCACTGGTCCTTGCCGCAGAGCTGGGATGCGACCCACGTCTGTCTGTAATAGCGCGCCAGTAGCATGCCAACGGATGCAGTGCCGATCCAGGAAGCCAACATCAGAGCACCGTGAATGCGTATGAGGAGATCGCTGGACGGCGCCAAACTACCGCCGACGTCAGACAGGAGTTTAGGCTGGCCGGTGCTCAGCTTGGCTACGTCGTGAAAGCCCACGCTCTTTTCTGCCGGTGAACCAACAATATATATATATATGCATATATGTAAGCTTGAAAGATCGTCGCTTTGCTTATTATAAGGTAGGAGCGAGGGAAATAATATATATATAAGGTTCGTGAAGGAAGGGGAATTTTCTCTCGCGTCTTTCAATCTCGAATTGGATTAAGCTAAGCGCTGATCCTGCCGCCTTTTTAATTTTTTGCTTCTGTGCGCGTACAACGAGGCAATTAACGCGATAAGATTATGTTCATGCATGAAAACGTTTGATTACGATTATACGCGAGGTTTCGAAATAAAGAAGTTATTCTATGCTGGCGGTACCGCTTAAACGTCAATAATACACTAGAAATTTAAAGGTATATATTTAATCGTCTCCTTTAGCGCAATATATGAAAATCACTTTGCCCGTCAAACATATTCATCGGTACAGTAACTCGCAATACATAATCATCTATGCATATATACCAAGGATTACAGCAACGTATTACGATTAATCCGTGAAACATTTTTTTTCGCCGCTCGACACGAGATCGCGTAAAATTTAGTAACAGCGCGGGACGAAGTAAATAATTAAAACTTGTTTATTAAATATGCAATTGCACGCGTGCATCGAATATCAAATAAACATGTGCGTACAAACGTTGCGAATTTTCGGAATTTAATTATTAATGATTATCGGCTTGTCGTTGTGGCAGTGATTTTTCAAGCCGGAATGTATAGAAGTAGTTTTTATATCTCTTCTTGTTCTTTGCATATGGCGTGAAATTTTTAATTAAATATAATAGCTTTTGTTTTTTAATTAACCGCGCTCGATAAAATTAATTTGCCACGTGAGCAAAAGGTAATTTGTGAGATCCATCGGGAGGAGGCAGTGTAATATTGTAAGTTTCTCGCAAAAACTGAAAATGTTGCGTATAATTTAAAAGTTTTCATTATTCATTGAGTGCCGGGAACGAGTAATGAAGTGGCAATTGGCCAGTAAAATAGGGAGCTATTCGATTGTTTGGGGCACTGATTTATCAAAGCCCATAGTCGAGTAAAAGCTCATTTCAAACGTGTCGGAAACGTGGATGATTGTATTGCAATGTTATATAATGAATGATGCACAGATATACTGGAAACGTAAATAATACACATTCTCCACTTTGCTCTAATCAAATAAGTAATTGTTATATAATAATGTTTGTAAAACATTCAAATTATATTTGAATAATAGCTGGTATACAATTAAAGTGATTTTTAATCATCAGTTCTCACTAAACGAATAGCATCATTGGCGGTTAGTCACAAAGTCAACGAGAGGATCTCTCGACGAAGTGCATCGGGACACTAGCGATATTAGACGACAGATTATTTGTCGCGAGGTCGCGATCTTGCCGACTCACTATAATCACATACCTTTTAAGAGGTTTCCTGCGGCGAGCAGTAGATGGTAAGGCTTCGAGACGAGGTCGAACTCCTGTCCCTCGATCACCGTTAACTTGTTCCGGGAGAACTTGCAGTTTATAAGACCATCCTTAATGTTACTCGACAGCAACTCGATTGCATTCGGAGGCTGTATAACCGCGGTTAAGCAAACGAATAAACAAGTTTTATTATACATAATACATAAGAAATGCGTATAGCAGCAATGGATATCAAATGTAATTTGATCGGGATATTACGAGCCGTTTTCGGCTTTGTGCGATCATTTCACACTTTATTTTCGTTTTTCATTGTTTTTTTTTTTTTTTTTTTTGACTCACAGTGGGGATCCTTCTGTTCTGCTTTCCGTAGTTCCAGGACATGTGGATCGGTCTCTCTTCGCCGTTATCGACACATTCGACGACACTGTCCTCACCCTAAAGAAACGTAAACGCTATACTTTTGCAGCTCTTACGCGATGAAATGTCATACTTGCTTTTGTATACACATCAATTCGGAAAGACGTTTAAGTTTTCAAATATTTTCCCGTTATACGTCTGATTTATTAATTAAATTTCTACTTCCGTACACGCGCGATGGAAAAATAACAAATAATTCAAAGGTTGACGAAAAAGCAAGCGATATATTACCATCTTCCTGTCCTCGGAGAGTCCGACAGCCACGTATTTAACGTTGCGCGACTGCAACTCGAAGATGTAGCGCTCGCCCTCTACCAGGACGGAAACGGCAGCCACGCAGTTTTTGCGCTCGATGCAGTCGTCGGTTGTACCGAAGCAGTTCTTGGTAGTACCGCAGCCCTCGTAGAACTGATTGTCATCGGCGGTACCCTAAAAATACGGAAACAATAAAAAACAAAACTGTATACGAGCCGTTTTTAAAACCTCCATCGCGGAGATCCGCACATTCGGAAAATCGCTGTTTACGGCGCAATAATCGTATACATCGCGCAATGCGCGTCACCCCTTTTATCATCATGGCCCCGGATTTCCATCCCTTTTTTTTTTTTCATGCGAGCATTTATGCAATGATAAATTTTCCCTTTGTATACACAAGATATTTTCCATTAGATGGCTTTACTCTCTCTCCCTCTCTCTCTTGTCGCTTTATGGACTGATAAAAATTTTTACGAAGATTGTAAAAGCGACACTGAAGTGAAATTTGTACCGTTCGAACGATGCGCACAATTTTGTTTTTCCTGATATTTCGGTGTGCAGTTAAGCAGCCGCAGTGTACATAGCCGGTAATTTAGATATTTATTGGCGAATAAATATTGCCGCGTGCTATAACTATTGTGTGTGTCTGTGCTATACTTTTGTCTTCTAATGCTATCATTAAGCTTCTTATTGGTATATATAATGTAACCGGACGCTATAATATTCTAAGATTAATATAAAAACTATCCTCTTTCGCTCAGACGTGGATATTTTACTAAATTTATGTACAAAGTATCTAAAAAAAATCAGTTTACGAGTACACTTGTAAACGTGATAAAACGATTCTTCGAGGATACACATTTACAATAGCTATATCGATAAATTATCATTAATCTGATAATTGACCGAGTTAATTTATGTACACTTCATTTTACATTGAATGAAATCTTTTCGTCAACTACGATCAACATAGCGATTACCCATCGATCGCAATAAACATAAATCTCCAATACTCCATACTATGTATATACTATTATCGATAAATCTAAAAAAGCGAAATGATAAAATCGCTTCAAAAGCCCATCGCTCAGCTCGCGGATAATTACGCGGACGTCCTCAAACAGAAAAAAAATAAGAAAAAAACTAAAATGCAAACACGCATTACGTCCTTCCAGGGTTACACGACGATAAGATCCGCGCGGCGGCAGCAGCAAGTCAAAGCGTACAACAAGGAGCAGCTCTCGTTTCTCACAGCGCTCGCAATCTCCGCGCCTTTGAAAGGCAAACTATAATACAAGACTTCCGGCTAAGATCCGACATTCTACTTGCAGCAGCAGCAGCGGCAACAGCAACAACACTCGCTAAAGAAATACACAATGACACGCGGGTCGAGTGAGAAAAGCGGAATTCATCAACTCCTCTCTGTCTCTCGCAACACGCTTCTACACTTGTGTGCCATATATAAACGCATCGCTGTGCTTTAATTTCCTAGGCGAGTTTCGCGAGTTTAACGACTGCTGCCTTTACCTTAGTACACGGTTCGCCTGACAGAGTCTATCTCTATCTTTCTGTTTCTCTCTCTCTCTCTCTCTCTCTCTCTCTCTCTCTCTCTCTCTCTGTGTGAAGGAACGAAAGATATACGCAAGCGTCGTACGAAGATTTTCGCTGGGAAATCGTATATATGTATATATAGCGCGAGAGGTGGTATAAATGCTGACAAGGAACTGACTGGTCCGATAAGCGGATTCGAGTTTAGCGCGTAGCGCGCGTTCATTTTCTTTGGTTATCTTATATAGATGTGCGTTTTGCTTGGTGGCTCGGTTACGCTGCGCTGGAGACTACGTATGCGCGCGATGGCTCTTCGTGGAAAGTATTCGGAAATTCTGCAGCTGCCGTTGCGAATGAAAGTGCAGGTGCGGCGGAGTACGAGGAAGTTGGCACCGATAATTGATGAAGTAATTAAACTGTCTACATAAATTTAAAAAAAAAAGTATCGTAGTCTTAATATTCCCGTATATCCTTATTCAATAAGCTTCAAAACTGCCAACTCGCAAACTTCCTTTATCACTCGTACTCCATTTATCTTTACTTTCGTGGCCCGGAAAAAAAAGAGGAAACCGACGGGTATCGAAAAAAAATTTACGAACTGCGCACGAAGCAGATACGCAAGTTTACCCGCGATAATCCCAAGGATGGAAAGTTCCCTTTTTGTTTTCTCCTTCATCTACGCGCCTACCCACATTTTTGTTCGCGCTATATCCGGGTCCTCTGTACTCCACGGCAGTGATTCATTTTCCGAGTGCGAAGCTCTCGCCACAGCGACGGTGTCTTTTTTAAAGGATGAAGTATGTAGTTTTGTCGCGGAGTTGATACTGGCGGAGGAGGAGGAGCGAGAGAGAAGAGAAATTTCACGTGAAATCGAAGAAATGGTGGCGACGCGGTGGTGGGAGTCTCGGCAGAGTTTGGTTTATAGAGAAAATTATCAGCGAGGGCAGTGGATGAGAAGCGCCCCGGGGAAAATTAAATCCCGATAATTTATTGTGCTGGAATTTTTATATATATAGTTAAAAAGTTTCGAGGAGCGTTGTCTTCTTTGATTGGACAGATATTTCCTTCGGCGCAGTCCAAGATTCGTATAATAACGCTTGTAAAAAATTGGTTTTTCGATTGTTCGCAAATTGTTTTTGTAAAAATTGCAGCACAGTTAAATTAATTAATAAAAGTCCTTAAATTAATTAATAAAAAAAAAACAATACAGTAAAAGAATTAATCAATTATTAGGATTGTATAAAGTAATTTGTCAGCGTAATCCGTTAATACCACATTATCAAAATTATAAAAAGCTTCAAAATAAACAATTTATCTTTAATTATATGTATAAATACATGGAGTCATTTTTATATCTGTATTATATACTACAAAGAGCTGAAAGCTGTAGTTAAAAACTACTCTATTTTTTATGCATTACTATGTTATAAAGTTCCCATTTGTTTGCTCCGGTGAATTTTCGGACTTTTTCCACTCTTATGTAGAGCGTGTACTTTTTCAATCGAACGCAGTATATGCATTAGGTACATTGTCATAAAAAAAGTTTATATAAGTAGAGTAAAAAAGTATACCTATTCACAATGAATCCAAATATTAACAATCTACAAATGTAACTTTTTAATTATATACTATTCAGACTAATAAATCAAATCATTTATACATGTATATACATGTTATTATATTTAGCAAATATTAAATTACAGTTAATGCCGCTTATGAATTTTAATATTATCAATTATAATCAATAAAAGAGTATTAATACGAGTATTAAGCAAAAGATAATTCGTCATTCGCAAAACAAATAAATTCTCATCGCATCAATCGTCAACGTATATGTACGCAAAATAAGATGTTAAAAAATTGGTATTTATCAATTCTTCCCGCAACTGTCGCCATTAATTATACCCAGAACCGTATCATCGACGAAAGAAGCATCGACACTCGCCAATAACAGCGCAAAAAATTGCCTCATCCCCACCGTCCACCCGTATCGAGACAAAAGAAAAGCCGGAGAATTTCAATTTCAGAATCGGTATATGTGTTTCGACCGCCGCCACCGCGCCGAACCTTCATTCATCAAATATTCCGCGTAATTCCCGACACGAAATACGCGTATAAGCGCGGGACAAGCCCCTATTCACACACCAACAGACGATCAATGATTCATCAACGTATAATTAACAAACTCGCGCGGAATCAAATATATATATATATATATATATATATATCGAGCCCAATACCCACGCTTCTCGTTTGCATCTCAAAAAGATACGCGCGGTATTCCACACGTGCAGAATGCGCTGAGGTAACCGGTCTCTCTTTACTCGACCGGAAAATCATTCCTCGATTTCCGAACCCATGCGTGTGTGTGTTTGTGTGTATGTGTAGAGCTCGACCGACACGTACATGTCGAAGTTTTTACGATTTTTTCAAAAATTCACAGTATATGCTTTGCACACGTTTTTTTTACCCACATGCATATATACCATATATCGAGGGGAGATCTTGAACGCAGCTTTTTTTCCCCTCTGACGGATTTTCCCTCTGTTTTTTTTTAGTACTGCAGCAGCAGCGGCGATGGTTTCGCCACCGATAGTTCGAATCGAGCGTGTATTTTCCTTTTATTTTCTATCGGAAATCGTAGATGCTGCAGGTGGGCGAGGTTATTTTTTATCCGTGGAAAATTGTTTAAAGTTAATCGGATCGCGATTTTGCATCGGTTACCGTTCGGTATTTAATTAATTTACGGTTTTTCCGAAGCTTGTATGTTGGTTACGATTTAAGTCTTTTACGATTGAATAAAATATTAAAGGAACGTAGAATTTATGGTAATTTATCACATTCAATGATAGAACACACATACATAGACAAATTTCAAAAATAGTTACAAATTGAAAGAAATATTTTGTCGATTTAAGCATTGATTGTGCAATACAATAGCGTGTCTAATATATATTTCATTTATCGTTACAATAGCAAAAACAAGGAATTGTTCTAAACAATTACACGTTTCAAGCTTCTTCGAATAATTCAATGGCTCCACTCCAATCTCAAGCCTCTACTACCCAACGCCAATCTACCCAAATCTTCATCCATAAACCCCTCAAAAAAAAAGGAAGAAAAAGAAAAAAAAAAGCTAAACCTGCTTCACTAAATTACAGCTTCGCTCTCCACCCACTCGTCTAAATCTATATCGCTTGAATCGTCTAATGCACACACACATACATCCACTCGACGTTGGCGCTGCACTGCACACAAGCTTCAAAAGAAATTCCGCGCATTAAAGTCAACGAGTCTTTAAATTAAGTGCGCGAAATTCTCCGACCAATGCAATTAAAATAGTTTTACACGAGCCGCAGTCCATGTAAAATTCCCCTCTCCAAGCGTGCACATACTTCGCATACACACATACACGTATACGCGCAAGCTCGTTCAGCTCCGCGCGTGTATACGTGTTCGTTTACCCCTCGTTCCTTCTCTTGGGCCTTTTTTTTTCGGCGGTAAATCTCTCGACAAGCTGCATGCACACACGCACCGCGGCGAAAAAAAAGAGGAAGAAGCAAACGCCGGCGTAATCTCGCCCTGCTGCTGCTACACACCTCTTACTTAAAATGCTCGTCGCGACCAAAAAAAAAAAACACCAGCCTGATTTAAGAACGTTATTTTGGTAAATTAAAGGAATTAAGCGGGTGGAC